>JUDQ01000306.1:0-42675 GCA_000812075.1 Scedosporium aurantiacum
GACAGGGAGGTTGGTGGTTTGGCCGGGGTGGTGGGCTTTGCTGGGGTTTGGCGGTGCTTTCTCGGGATGGGGGGAGGGGGAGCGAGGATCAGGCTTCGTGGGCCTAAGACCCTCGTGGTCCGAAGTCGACTGGGAGGGAAATGGTAACTGCCACAGCGCAAGTGTTCTAACGAACTCCTATGGTATAGTGCAGCTAGATAACTCGGAACGTTCGACGCACGATCTCGACATAACAGGGTCCTAAGGACGTGACAGTCGAGGATGCCCAAGATTATGACACACGCGAAGGCACAATTAAGATGGGGCGATGTTGACGCGAAGCAGACAAAACTGAAGAAGAAGATGGTCCTACTATGAAAATCTCAGGGTGCTCGGAATCGCGGTCGGTCGGTCGGGCGGTTGGTCGGATTATGCGACAGGAAAGGGGCCACTCGAATTCGGACAAAACAAGGGGAGAGGGTCGCGAGAAATTGGCAATGGCAACAAAAGGCTCAATCAAGTATGGGTAACGGAGTTGAATATTTTCAGTAATGAAACGGCGACGGCTACGGCGGGATTTTTCGAGTTCGTTCGAGTGGGAATTGAAGGGTGGGGAGGAGTAAGTTCGTATTGACAAGATCTGGTCGAGCCAAGGACGTGCGAGATGTGGCCCTGAACGGGACTCGAGATTCTAACAAGTGATGCGCTGAATTTGAGGGCTCTCGGATTAGGGCTTTGTAGACGGCGACTGTAAATATGAGAGTGATCGAATGGCGCGGCGAGAAGAAAGGAGCGGAATCGAAGATTGCGAAGGGGATTCGGCAGAAAATGGTTGTTGAGGCGGAGTGAGGTGAGGGCGATGATCAGCGTTGCAAAGAGTGAGTCGGGATTCTCAGAGGCGAAGTGAGGAAAGGCGCAATTAGGAAATTTCAGAGGAGACTAAGGAACAGTGGGAGTGGGAGTGCGAGCGGAAGGTGGTGGACAGTGTTGAAATGTGGTATCGAAGTCGAAGTCGATGGGGGGCTGGTCCAGGTAGGCCGGTGGTGCTCTTTCTGAAACAGGCGCGGAGGAGAGAAATACGGCCCGACCTACTTCCTAGTCACCAATTTTTTGTAGTATTTGTGCTCTTGTAATCTTCACCTTCAGTATTTCTTTTCTTTTTACGGTCGCGCCTTGGGGTATAAAAATTTTAATTCCCTTTCAGGCCGAGAATTATTTCATTCCACATCATGTCAGGATTTCGGTAACATTTTCTGTTCCAAGTCTTTGCTGGAAAGCGACAACCATAGATGAGGAAACCACAAGTCACCTCTCATATAATGGACAGAAAGAGGGGTCGACAAGGCAAGGCAAGATCGATGGAGCAGTCTGTCCATGAGTACTTCGTACCAGGTTTGTTATTATTGAGACGCCTGGACCTCCACGAAGTAGTGTACAGTACTGCTTCGGAGGAGGACAGGCTGCAAGGTACTGTATACACTACTTCGTACTAACAGTACACTACACTAGGAAGTACCCTATCTGCACTAGTATTGCTTCGTTCCTATTTCATCGATGCAGAGTCGATATGAGGTGGGATGAATGGGGAAGGCACCTGCAAGAAGGAGATGAAGAAGGTGCAATAAACCATACACTAGAATGCTGGGCTGTCGGGTCGGCGGAGAGGCCAGGGGGAGGGGGGTGGCAAGCAGGCAGCATCCAGGATAGGGATAGGCCAAAATGCGCACGAGGAAGGGACACCCGTCAGGGGCAGGGGTTAGTGTCGGAGGTGGGGACGAGTGGTGGAGGAAGGTGTGGGTGGTAGTGCGATACAAGTTGGTGAGTAGGTACTAGTACTTCGTACCTTACACGACTTGGTGCTTCGTGCGTGGGTGAGGGGCTAAGGTGTAGTGTAGGAACAAAACAACCCCAACGGTGTGTGTGTGTGCCAAGTACGAAAGACATTGATCAATACTTGGTAGATTTCAAGTGTCATTAATACTTGGTACTCCGTACTTTTCGGCCAAAGTAACACCTGCAGTAATAGAGCCTTAGGGGGTACCTTTACCTGGAGTACGACGAGATTTGATCAAATTTGATGCTTCTTCTCGACGAAGTACTTCGTATCAGGATGCGATTTGATTGTGAGAATAATTTAGAGCATCGATTTTGCTCAATCAAGCCCCGAGGCACTCCATTGTTCGCGCATCAATTTAACGCTATCGCTTACGAAGTATATCGGGGCCCGGTTAGAGCCATTAAGAGATATTTGATTGATCTCGACCCCCGGCTTCATCAAGCCCACACGGCGTAGCTGCAGCACTAGTGCGATTCTTGTCTTGTCTTGTTCAGACAGCACTGTTTCCGGCGGTCCAGCTTGACGACGACTTGGCGCTACCTTCCTTGAATACTCGCACATCAATGACACCAAATCCAATGTCATTGTACGAAGTACTTCATACTTGTGGAGTTACAAAGGAAGAGATATCGACATTGGAGAGATTTGATGTAGACTTCGTAGTCATAGCGCTTCATGTACCTCAGTACACTACGAAATAGGTACACTACAGATCACAGGATCTGAAGAAACTATTACGAAGTTGCGAGGTCCCAATCCCGTGGATCTTACTACTGCTCTCACCCGAATTTTACTTTGTGGCAAGGCAGCGCCCAGTTACCAAGTGCCATATTTTTCATAGCAATGAGATTTGCTTGTTTGACCATCCCGAAGTCCGGTGGCAAGGGATTGTACGGCATTGAATAGGTTCTTCGAGGCCAAGTCGAGAAAGGTCGCGGACTCCGAAGCCTTACCATTTCTTTGAAGAACCTCGATGAAGCTACTACCCTACTACTTCCTCTGTCTTGTTGTTGTCGCTTAGCCATTGAGACTTTCGTCGACAGTCTTGCTCAACCGCTTTAGCTCCATCCATCAACAACTCTGTTCAAGATAGGAATATCTTGGGCCTAGGGTGCCAGTCGCCTTCCTGGGTCAATGATCGACGTCCAAGGCCATGGGGAGATGTCGTGGCGACAAGATGGGTGCCATGCTGGGGAGACTGAACCTTGCCAGACCCCAGTAATACCACATGGGAGCCCGGGTTGGTTGATGCAAGACCAAGTCAGGCCAGGCCCTTGCTGCCTCCGCCAGGTGTCATATTCGCAAGGAAGATGTCAATGTTAGGCAGCCAGGCGTTGCAACAGCTTCGATCGAGATTGCCTGTGCTGCAATGTTATTCTGTTTCAACTCCAAGCTCCTTTCAAGTACGAAGCACACATCTCCATCTCCATCGCGAGAACTTTAGAACATCAGAACCAGTCAAGGGAGACGCCGGGCACTATCGCACAAGGTCAAATGCCGCAGTGGCTCTGAATTGATGTCCTGTGCATCATTTCTACATCACTAGCCGCCTCCCGTCTCGAGCCAAATTGACTTTTACCGGGACCATGACGCCGGAAGAAGCACAGAGTAGAAGATATCAATCAATAGTGCATGTACGAAGTAGTGTACACCACGAAGTGGGTTAGAGATTGTTATTTAGACCCGGCTGCGGTATCCACTCCGCAGCACCAAACTGCAGGTTTCAAAGTACGAAAAAGGGGTCTCTCTCTCTGTTAGAGTCTCCAGATCTCCAGATGGTGGCAAACTCCACAACGGACCGGGCAGTTTTTTTTTCTAGATTAGCAGCCCCTGACATCCCGCATCTTCGGCTGGACCGACGTTTGCAGACGGATCAAAACTTTTCGAATGTCGTCAGATGTTAATATTAAATTTAAACAGAAGAAATATTCGGCAATAGACATGGCCAGAACAACGAGAGACATTGTCAACATTGAGAGGTTCAAATGCTTCATTATCATCTAGACTGGATGAGGACCGTGATTTGGAATCCGTTCAATACATCAATATTCAACATCAACATCAATCTGCTAAGTGTTCAATATTACCTCAATTAGGTGTGGAGGGTTTTAGTGGAGGGTCTTGCAATCAACTCCACCAGAAAGAAAGAAAAAAACACACCATCAACATGATTTCAACACATTGATCAGTTAATGTTGTCTCAGTCTGGCGCATGAATATCGAATCCCCAAATTTTGGAGGCATGTTGCCTGCTGTTTCTTGACCGCAATGCAACCCTGACCGCCATACAAAATGCCCGATGCCGCAGCACTCATCACGAAGAATCGCCCAATGTCGGTGCGACCTCCGGAAGGCGTTGACTGTTGCCTGGCCTGACTTGGTCACACTTGTCTCATCTTGTTCGTCAAAGGACCCTGGTCTTCAAGGAGAACTGAGACACGAACTCGTTCTTGATTGATTCTTGACACAAAACAATGCTGTCCCTGAGTATATTGAAGCATATTGATCTATTAATATCTCGAGACGAGGCCGCTGGACAAACAACGCTCCCGGGGTGACATCTCGGCTCACACTTCGACGCAATTGTCCCTGCCTTTATCAAAAAGCGGGAGCGACAACACAGGGATGAAAGCAACCGTGCCGTCTATCCAAGTTGCCAAGAAACCTCCTCTACCAATAAAGGAACTTGTCTCCGGAGATGGTCTTCCTGTCCGCGAGGATATTATCTCGGCATTACCTTTTTCCTGATTCCCGAACGGAGATTTACTGCGCATCATCAAGCAGCACCGCCGTTTAAACTTAGCCGGACATGGGAGGACACGAACAGTCGGTGGCTACTTGGCAGTAGTCCACAGATTTACAGTGGATCAATGGAACTCTAAGGAGGAAACGGACCGTGATGCGCGCTGCGTGTTGCGTGTTGCGTGGCGCGTGGTGCGTGGTGGATGGTGGATGGTAATAGTGGGGGGCTCGTCAGAAACTGGGACGAAGCAATGTTAGATAGTGATAGGCGGGATGCATCTTTGGTCTGGTCTACTTAGTAGTATGGAGAAACGAAGAAACGGCAATCCCCATTTTACCAAGGCGTCCGCATTCATGCGGGAATGTGGATTCTAGCGCGCCGATATGTTCTTCTCTGACCATTTCTGTGGATGACGAGTCACAGGTGATGGAGTCTCTCGTCGTCGATCCAAACTCCCATCCCCCAAAGCCGATAAGATCTAGGTTCACTTGGTTCACTTGGACGTCACACCGCCAGATGCGGTATGTCGGTGAGCGGGGAAGGAAGAGAAACAGAACCCGTGAACACAGGCCAAGACATGGAGATATTTCGCTGGCGCCAGAGACGGCAGCCGCCTTCTCCAAGGTCGAGACCAACGGGCCGCTACCAGACTGATTTCAACACCTTGTCACACAAGAACCCACACAGACCGTTCAGTCACTCATCCGAACGTCCTCAGTCACGCTCGGGTAAGGCAAAAGCAGCCGGACTGACCCCAAAGCGTACGGACGGACCACTCATCGCCATTTCTCAGATGATGCGCGTGTGCATCTGAACCTCACCGCTGGAGAAGACTAACGAAATGTTCCGAGACTCCGGGTCGCACGTTATTCTTCTGGCAGCGTGAAAACTGGTGGCCCTGGAATCGCCGTGCCTGAATCGAATCACCAGCCGGGGTTCATTTCTCGCATTTTCCCAATTATAATACTTCGTATCGTCGAGATGCTTCAACCCCCTGTTAAAGTGCTTGCATTGGATCCAACCATACAATCAGACAGGGGGATTCCACCCAACCACCAGTGAGCCCCCTCTTCCACTTGTTACCTCTGTCAGGCAGACAGAATATCTGAAAAGTGACTTGACCCGCACGGCCATGGTCTATTTTGCTCGGGGCAGTACGCCACCGCTCAGGCCCCTTGTGAGTGCAGGTTTCTTGTCTTATTACGAAGGAAAGGCGGAGGCTTCGGAACGATGACTCGTTACGACGACAGGACGGCATACACGGAGATGGGAGAAGGAGAAGAAGAACCGTTTGTACTTCGTAATTCTCAAGTCCATCGACCATTTTCTAAGCTCGGCATTGGTCGACTCTCAACCTCTTTTGGGCGAGTGCCTTCCACACGAGAAGGGTTATGGGGACCTCCACGAGGATCACGAAGGAGAATAATAATCTAAACTGCGAGGTACTATCACTTCCTACCACGTAGTCTTCTTGGACCTTACTACGTTGGGAAGACTAGAGCATGCGATGAAGTCATACCCAGTCTGTGCGCACCCACCAAGACCTTCTGACTCTACTTTACTCCGTAAGATTGATGTGATGATCATTGATGTGAATCTGGATCTCAAGGGTCTACCTCATCATGCAGCCAGGCCACCAATCCATCTCCCCAGTGACATCGAGTTGTGAATACACGACGATCCCAATGTTTCGACCATAATCACTCGCGTTGTACCTCAGTATTTTAGGAAAAGTAAAAATAAAAATGAAATTGAAAGTAAAGTAAAAAGAGAGGAAGAAGGGGGAAAAAGACCAAAAGAAGAGGCCAAAGAGCACGAGGGCTACATCTAACTGCTCTTTTAATACCACACAGGTCGACTATTGCTTGCGTCCCAACCCGCTCCCCAACGACACAGATAACCCTGACCCGCCTCGGCGGCACTCTCGGGAGTGTATGATTGCAAGGACAGCGACATGAAGCAGCCCCTCGCTATTTTCGTAAACACGTCCCAGTGGTCCAGTGGCGTTGCTTTTATGTCTGTGTCGAGAAGCCAAATTGCCCATGACAACGTTGGATAGATGCTCAGTAGTTGACACTCTCACTCGGCTGTGCTGCGTGCATCACAGTTGCAGGAGCGAGCCGAGGAATGACAAGCCAATTCACTTAACCCGAGGCGAAGAGTCAACCTTCTTACAAACTTGATCGCCGGGGATGTCCCGTCGGGAAGGAAAGAAGAAGAAGAGGCCATCGTTCTCGTCTCGTCCCCCTTGAGATGCCAGTCCCCTCCCGCTTCATGAAAGAGCGCAGCAAGTAAGCCCGGGCATGCCTTCGCCAGACCTCATTCACCGACCACCACTGAATAGTAGACAGATTGCCTCTCGTATTTCTGCTGGACTGGGTCGACAAGGTGGTGATAAGCTTCTCGGATCGCTCAGGTCATACCAGGAACCAGGTAGATATCCAAAAGCTGGACCTAGTATAGGCAACGGCTTACACGTTTTTCCTCGGGCCTCCGGTCGAGGGCTCGTTGCAACGACGTGTGCGGAGAAAGGGTTCATCGTTGAATCGTCATGGGACAGTCGAGTCAAGTCCAACAGGGACCGGCCGGTCATGAAGCAAGGGAGGCAAGTTATATCCACCGATTTCCTCTTCTGTCGTGTCGGTATCCAAAACCGTTGAAGAAACTGATTGCTAGCGGAACGAGAAGCGCACCAAGAACATCGAAACAAGCAGTTGAGTCGATGCCTCCTCCCGGCTGCCTTGCTCAAAGCGATAAAAAAAAATCAGTCTTAATTTACATAGAACCCGCCATCGCCAGAACATGCCGTCTTTCTCTACCCGCTTTACCCGGCACTTCTAAACCAATGGCCCCAATATTAAGAGCAATTTCCCCAATCTGGCAAAAGGTTCTTCGAGATCTGCTCTCCCCGCATGGTTTGGAGAAATGCCCAACCCGGTCATTGATTGCTTGTTGCATTTTCATCATGAGAATCGAATGCCAGATGCTGCGTCCCGCTGTGATCAGAACCAGATAGATCATGAGATGCCCTGCATACTAGATATCAATATCCCATTGGGAACCCCAATGTGTACTACTTCCTGAGCAAGCGAGATTCAGTTGCCTCTGAATGGATTTCTTGTTGGTCTGTACCGGGAATATCTTCCAAAACTATACGGCTGTTTATATCCCAAATGAAGTACTTCCCGTCGACGTATGGGGAGGTTAGCCTTAAACCCTTGTGAGATGCATAGATTCCAAAAGCCAAGAAATATATATTCATATATATCCGATTGTAGGGCCTCTGCGTCTCCCACGTATGAAACTGAGTCGTCCTCTGGGCTGTCCAACTCCAGCCTACATGATGCTTTCGTTTTCAGCCCTCCTCATCTTCTCGGCGCCAGCTCTCGCTTCCCTCCAGATCATCCCTGGTGGGACGTGGACTGCCGTAAGTATCAACCATGGCCGGATTCTTATGCTCTCTCCCTCCCCCCTCATGCCCGAACAGACAGTAACTGCAAACAGTCAGACGGCCGCCATATCCAAGCCCACGGCGCCGGTGTAATCGTCGAAAATGGGACCTACTACCTCATCGGCGAGGACAAAACCGACGGAACTCCCTTCCAGAACGTGAACTGCTACTCGAGCACCGACCTCGTGAGGTGGGAGTACGTTGGCGCACTACTCAGTCGAACGACGAGCGGCGATCTCGGACCCGACCGGATCGTTGAGCGGCCAAAGGTCATCTACAACGATGAGACGCGGAAGTATGCGTTGTGGATGCATATAGATAGCAGAGATTATGGCGATGCGAAAGTTGGGGTCGCCACTGGGGACAGTGTCTGTGGGAAATACGGTGAGTTTTCTGACGACGCCCCTGAACATACATACATACATGCATAACTTCTGGAATATTCGTGGATTCTCATCTCTGAGTGTAGAGTACCACGGTAGCTTCCGCCCTCTTGGCTTTCAGAGCCGAGACATGGGCCTCTTCAAAGATGATGATGGCTCGGCATATCTCCTGACCGAAGATGTAAGATCTATATGGAAAAATGCTCTCCAGGCTTGTGTATAACCCCCCTACTGACCCCGATAACCGTACACTCTCAGCGTCAAAACGGCCTACGCATCGACAAGCTCGACCCAACCTACACAAAAGTCGAAAGCAACGTCTACACCTGGAGCGAAAAGATCGAATCCCCCGCAATGGTCAAGGTCGACGGCCGCTACTACATGTTCGGTAGCCATCTGACCGGCTGGGATCCCAACGACAATGTATGTTTTTTGTTTTTCTTTTCTTTTCTTTTCTTTCCGTAATCTTATCAACGATCCCGATTCTCCTAGAGACCAAGTCCATTCTCATAAAAAAACAGGTATACAGCACCTCCACCTCCCTCTCCTCCGGCTGGTCCCCCTGGCGCGAATTCGCCGACGACGGCTCCAACACCTACGCGTCCCAGACAACCTTCATCCTCCCCTACGGCGACGGCAACTACATGTACCTCGGCGACCGGTGGCGCTCCGACAACCTCCACTCGTCCACGTACATCTGGCTTCCCATTTCCATCCGGGGCCCCACCTCCGTCTCCCTCAAGAACAAGGTCAACTGGGTGCCCAACCTCCTCGAGGGCGGGGCCTGGACCGAGGGCATCTCCGAGACGGGCTACGAGGGCGAGGCCGGCCGGGCTGGCGGCGCTGCGAGGACGGTCTCGTGCAATGACTGCTCGGGGGGGAGGGCGATGGGCTATATCGGCGGTTCTGAGAACGGTTCGGTTACCATTTCGGGCGTTACGACGGAAAAGGCGGGCGTTACGACCGTGAGGATCAGGTACGCCAACGGAGATAGCTCGACGCGCTATGCCAATGTGAGGGTCAATGACCAGGCCCCCGTCAAGCTTGCGTTCCTGCCAACGCGGGGCGGCACTAGTAGCAGCACGCTCGTCACCCACCTCGAGATCTCAGATAACATTATCGTCTTCGAGGGGGTCGATGGCGGCTGGGGTCCCGATATTGATAAGCTTTTCGTACCGGTTGAGTAGAGCGGGCGGGCCCTTTGTGTATTTGTGATAGGAGCTGATCCTCGTTATAGAGAGAGAGAGAGAGAGATAATTAACACCATGAATGAGGTAAATACAAACAAACAAGTGGGCAGACTCCAACCCTTCCTTCCGTCCTGTTTCGCCATCCCCCCAAGGAAAAAGAAAAAGAACAACCCTATGGCAGAAAGATGATGCCCTGCATGATAAAAGACCTTCGAATGCTAGACCCTCAAACCTCCTCCAGGTTCATATCGAAACAGGCTGATATGGAAAGCACGGCCCCTCCGATGCAAATGTGCAAAAGCAATTAGGTAGTAACATGTCTATCCCAGTCTGCAACTGTTGCTGAAATAAAGACTGAGTGAGAGAGTCCAAGAAAAAAAAGAAAGAAAGTGATGAACTGTGCTATTCTAGCTAAGGTCATACCTCATACTCCAGAAAGGAGAAAGAAAAACGAAAGAGTTGCATAGACATTGATTCATGAATGATAAAAGTCGCTGGGCAGTGATTTTTTAGGTCCGCTGTCTGGAGCTTGAAAAGTAACGCTCATTGAGGGTAATTGAGCAACACAGGGTCCACGATCTATGCTCTGTGTGAAGAGGGTGTTGAGGAAGAAAAGTCGATGTTAAATTGCCACCGCCCTAGGGAGTGTACACAATGTGGTTAGTTCTAGAATGTCTCTACAAATATCTCTTCCCCTTATAGTTTAATTTTTTTCTTCTTTTTTCCCCCGCTTTTTCGCTTTTTCGCTTTTTCGCTATTTGAGAGAGAGAAATCTTGGGTCTTGGACGTACCTTGAGCGAGGTTTACTGCGGTATCCTCCAACAGGACCAATCGTCGTTTGTTGCAGTAGGCAGTCTTATCCTAAAAAAAAGGAGAGACAGAGTCAGCGAAGGCTAGGGGAACCAACATGGGAAGTATAATACATACCATGATCTCGACCTTGAGTTTGTGATCTGCAAGCTCAGCTATGGGCTTCTCAAACATCTCCGAGAGAGCCTCGACGGCCATCTCCAGATCCTTCTGGTTGTCCTCGAAGATTTCTGTCAAGTTGTTGCGCTGGAGGTAAAATGCGAAAGCATATGTCCACTTAAGGGTTTGACGGCAGGTCTGCAGGGCCTGCGATGCGGAATTCAGATATTGTACCTCGATCCACGACATTCCAGAAGCGGTCTGGAGCTGCACCATCTTCTTCTCCGTCTTCTGGTAAATGTCCTTGTCCAACCTCGCGGACTGCTCGTGGTTCGCGTATCGATTGTAGTAATGCAAGTACCGTTCGAGGGAGATTCGGCTTCTGGCCTGGGCGTCCCTCGCTTCGGCACCACTCTTTTCCTCGAAACGATTGCAATTGTACCAGCTGGTGCCATGCTCGGACCAGAGACCCATGCACATCCAGCAGAACTCGTACTTGCACTTCCGGCAAGTCATGTGGTTGCAGCCACCATTCTTTTCAATGGTGGAGTTGCATTTGGGGCACTCCTTGGTGTTGGCTGAAATCCAGTTGGCCGTCTCCGAGTCGTCCGCACATTTTTTCAGCCACTTCTTCACGAGTTCACATGGGGCGGGTTGATGATCGTTGAGACCACATCCGAAGCAAAAGCAATGACCGCAGTGACAAGTCACCGTCGGCACAACCTTGACAAGATCCTTCTTCTTCACAGGACACTCGATCGCGTTCTCGCAGTCGGGTGCTGGGCACCATTTCAGGATATCGCTGTCCTCAACATATGTGCGGTTGAGAAGTTCTCTGTATCGGCCTTGCAGTTCGGTTGTTACAAGAAGATCGAGTGATCGGGAGTCGAGGGTGCGATGGCATCCGTCGGCCGGGCACTGGATCCTGGCGGCCTCGCCTTCTTCTCTTATCTTTTGCGTCAGATACCGCCTGTAACAATCGACACAAAACCGATGGCCACACTTCATGGCAAATGTCTCCAAGTCATCTCCGTCTTCGCAGCAGATATCGCACATGAACCCGGGAACGATCTCGAGCTTCGGCAGGCTGGCAGAAGTCTTTCCAAGGCCCACAGCTTCGAGCACCTTCTTCGGCTTATCCATGTAATCCTCAAGGAGACGCTCTTTCTGCCACCTAAAATGCCTAAGAAGAATGGCTGCATCTTCCTTTCGAATGTCGAGGATCATATTCACTTCATCTATCATATCCGATTGTTGGCGCTGGATATCTTGGGGTTCGAAAACTTTAAAGGGGGTTTCATAGGCCTTTTTCTTCTTGTCCAGGTCCTTCGCAGAGAGGCCGAAGTCGGGATCGGGGGCATCGTCATCGAAATCATCGCCGAAATCTAGAAAATTTCCGGGATCACGTCCCAGATGTTAGCGTTGCGTGTACTGTAATAAATGTGTCTAAAAGATATAGATTCGGAGGTGGGGGAAGGGGAGTTGGGCAAGAAGCGTGTGAATGTTTCGCAGATTGTCTCAACTTACCCTCATCTTCAGACTCGTCAACGCCGCATAGAACTTCATCGTCACTCGACATGGTCGACATATATTCCTCGTCTGTATCCATACCAGCGGTGCTCGTCGTGGTAGTCTGGGGCGTGGGGGGAGCGGCAACAGTGACGTCTGACACAGATGGCTTGACGGAACGTAATGGGCGGTTGGTAGAGGCAACCGAGGCGGCGATCTTCTTCTTAGGTTCAAGATGGCTATGGGAAACCGTCGACGCCTCAGCTGCCTTTCGTTTTCTTGTTAGGGGCGGAATGGTGGCGGTGTTAAAGGGGGGGAGGAGGCAGATTTATCAGGAAGGACGGACACTCGGGTGGTTGTGGTGGTGGTGGTGGGAGCAATGGTGGCGAGTGTAGGTGGGGTACGCTGAAGTTGCGAAGAGTTGGGTCGGTAAGGTTGCGTTAGCCTGGATCTGGATGACTGTACGGCGGGCAAGGCTAGCGGGACTTGGAGGCTTGGAAGCGGCTTGAGGCTTGATGACTCGATTTGGCCGGCCGTGTAGTGACTCTACACATGCGGTGTCAGGGTTCCTAGTGTGGTGGAAAGGTTGGTCTTGGAAAACTGCTCAAGTCTGCTGTGCTGGGGGTGCATCGATCAAATGTATATGAGTGGGCGAGTCCCGGAAGAGGAGAGTTGAGCGAGCAAGTTGATGGAGCGAGTAGTAAGTCGTCGGGATTCGTGTGCCTGCCTGGTGAACGAATCAAGGGATCAGAATCGAATCAGGTGCAGAGGTCAGGTAGAGATGGGAGATGGTGGACGGACTTGAGGCTGCAAGTCTATAGGGTTGAAGCGATCGCAGTCTGAGTCGTAGGGTGAAGGAGGGATTTTGAAGGATCAAGATCAAATGTGTTTGTCCAGGGGCTTGTTTTATTGTTCCGATTCTTGTCTTCTTGTCAATGGGCAGTTCGAGGCAGCAGTGCATGGACCTCGCGAGGGAAGTCCCGAAGGGCGAATGGCAAATGGCTTGCAAGGGGTATTTTCGGTGTACTTGTACGAAGTAGTTGTACTCACCTCGACCGGGGCGAGGCGCAGGTCGCAGGGTTCATGTGGGTTTTTGAACTCTACTATGGTAATACTTCGAAGGCAGATATGGAAGAGATTTGATCAACCGAGTGTTCACTCACTCCAGCCAGACGAGTTTAGCTCCAAGATGAGTCTTCAGTGCTCTTATGATCTTATCATTGATCTTCTACGAAAGTACTTGCAGGGTCGAGCTCCAACAGCCCCGTGCCTGCCTGATGATGAAATTACCCGAATCCTCGGCGTTTAGTCGGCTTCACTGAAACAACCATCAAATGGAATGGTACAATCAACAACGATATTTTCGAATCGCCCATTCACAACGTGAAAACACTAGACTAGCCACGGCCGGGCTTCCCTCACGTAAGCCGACCCGTTGTTCTGGGACAGGCGCATGATATTCTAAAACTAGATCTGCTTGATGCTAATATCGGTGCAATTGGCTTTAACGAATGAATAACCAACAGTATGAGTACTTCGTGACCAACAACCCCGATCTTGAGGACTCGGATGCAATCGGGCACGCCGACAGCCGAAGCTCAGTCACTATAGTACGAAGTAGCTTCGTTTTCGATGCATCAATATGTCCTCGTCTGCGTGCTGTTTTCGCTCTCCCGGTTTCCATTCGAGGGCAAAGTACTCTCTGGAAGCTGAGGACGAAGCACTTCGAGGCAGTGAGATGCAGTATTGAATTCCATGGTATTTCGTACCTGGCCTGAGCTGGAATCAATTCTGCTCGTGCGGCTTTTGCAACGTACGATCTGGATTGATTTGATAAGTTGTAAGCTTGGTTGTCTAATTTTTATCAAGATATTATGTATATCAATATTGTAATCCCCTTACCCTTGCGAAGTACACTACGAAGTATGAGAAATCAACTTGATTGTGAGAAGTCACCACCACACAGCGCAGTGATGTCATTCGCGACTCCCCTGCTGAATTTCCCATGCGTTGCACATCCCCCCACGCCCGCCCACACATTCCTGTCGGCCCGGTACAGTGCCATTGTCCGAAGTATGAAGCTGTGCAAGAGCTCCTTGTCTTTCCAGCCCCTCAGCTCTAGCTTTAGCTCCAGCTGAATTGCTCTCGACCCCGGACATACGACGCAGAAAGGTGCCTCCCACCCAGCTATCCGACCCTTCCATTGACGATTAGCTTCAGCTCAATTCGCACCGCTACAATGGCTTTCCGAGCACCCTTTTCCCGCCTCCCTCTCCTCCGACCCGCCATCTCCTCCGCGATCCCTCGGAGGCCTTTCCACACCACTCGTGCTGCCGCTGTCCGTGTCGGCGACCCCCTCCCCGACCTCGACGTTCTTGTCGAGAACTCCCCCAGCAACAAGGTGAATCTTGCCGAAGAGTTCAATAGCGGTGATGGCATCATCATTGGCGTTCCAGCTGCCTTCTCGCCCGCCTGCTCCACCAGCCATGTTCCTGGCTATATGAACCATCCCAAGCTTAAGAATGCGGGCCGCGTCTTTGTCGTCTCTGTTAACGACCCCTTCGTGTAAGTGTAGACGGGATTACCAACCCTAGATGGATTTAGTTCACCTAGCTGCCATCTCCGAAAACGCTGTTGTCGACATTTTCCCTTGCTAACAATCCTCTAGAATGAAGGCTTGGGGCGAGCAGCTGGACCCTGCTAAGCAGACTGGGGTAAGTTAAGGCTCAAACCCCACGTGGCAAGGAACAGAAAACACGAGGAGAATCTTTCTAACTTTTTTCTTCCCCACGTGTAGATTCGATTCCTCGGCGACCCTTCTGCCGCATTCACAAAGGCTCTCGATTTAGATTTTGACGGAACCGCCATCTTCGGAGGCGTCCGCGGCAAGCGGTACGCCCTTGTAATAGAGAACGGCCACGTCGCCGCTGCCTACGTCGAGCCTGACAACAGTGGCACTAGTGGTATGTGGTTATGACCATGATATTCCACCCAACGCCGAATATACTAATCAAGCCATGTCCTCAAGTTTCCTTGGCGAATAATGTACTTGGCTGAGGGTCTCCTTGGATCTCTACGAACTACGAACCTCCCGTATGTAAGGACTGGCTTTGCTGACTGACTCGATGCTACGATTTGTGTTGTACCGCGTTATGGGAAGCATATTGGATTTGCTTTATACACGTGTACAGTATCTAAGTCGAACTGAATCCCTGATATTGCTTCCCTCCCTTGGATGCCCTATGAAGTAGTCCAGCTTTCACGAGCTCCAGGACATATCAAGCCCGTGATACATCTGACCTTTGAAGGGGAACTTTTGCTACCATAAAACGCCAGCATCAGGCGCTGCGACTTTCAAAAATATTTATCGTCTGCCCATCATTTCACGTATTTCAGAAAAGCAATCGCTGGGGCAACAAAGACACACACACACACACACACACACACACACACACACACATCCCGCATTTTCTACCACCTTTTCACATTGGTAGAAAGAAAAACACTGAGAAGAATCCGGTTCGGCTCAGTTTGGTCCCTCAGCTCAGCTGAGCTTGCCGCCTCGCATACACCGTTGTTTGGGTGGAGATGCGCACGACATTGTCTTTGCAATTCCAGCATTGGTATTGTGTTCTGTTCCGCCCACTAGCGATGCCTTGATCACAGCTGCCGAACACACCACTTTTCTTGGCTGGCGGACAGGGCTTCTCCGATATGAGGATTGTGTCTTCATTCTCGCAGATGTAGCAGATGCGGAGGTGTTTGATGTACTTGCACATCCTGATCCGTGTCTTGGTTTTTTTCTTCTTTTAGCTAGTGTATGTAAGAAAATACCGGTTTCTTTTCCTATCTTACCTTGGAGAAACGAGATTGCGAAAGATCTGGAATGAGATTTGATGTGTTGATGAGACGACTGTGAGAAAGTTCCGCGCTCTATGTCTGTATCGTCGGGGGAAGAGGAAAATATGGCACTGGACACTCGAGAGAGGAATCTCGTCCCAACCCTTGGAAAGCAGAGCGAGATTATATTTGAGATTCACATTGATGGTTTTACTGAGACAACCCTACGCCTTGATTCCACGAGCCTTATGTGCAACACCCCAGCGGAAGACACAGCAGACTGAGCTACTGGCTAAGCCAATAGTAGTCCTCCGAGACCAGACTGTCCTCCTCCCAGTGGGCCTACGACTCACGTCGACTTCTAAAGGACGATTTCATCATCCCGGGTGGTGCATCTGACACAACTTGGCTCTCTTTTCTTTCCACTGGAAAGGAAGATACACTTTTCACTCAGCAGGGAGGACCAGGAGTCCGTTGTCTGCATGTAGCCACAAACAAGGAAGCCAAAGGGTTAATGCTACTGAGAGACAAAGTGTAAGGTGCGTATCCGTCCGGACGGGCCAGGTGAGCAGAACAGATAAGATATCGGTCACAGTTGAGAAGCTATGTGTGTTAAAGGTGAAGTTCCATGTTGTGTGTAGAAGACGAGAAAGAAGGGTTACATCTCCGTTCCTGTGTTAAGTTTGGTAGTGAGCAACTCTTCGGATGCTGGCCGAGCGGGGAAGTACGGAGTTTTGAGAGGATGGGTTTTAGGAGAAGCACCCGACCGTTTGGATATGTGTCTCGGAAGAGTGACAGGGACCAAGGTGGATTTACAGCTGTTCTTCTAGTGGACAACTGCTTCTATCCGATACACGTTCCCGTATGTGCCTGGATGACGGGGAGTACAAGGTGGCTGTGTCGGAGGACTGATCGACGGAAACTTAGAAGAAAAGTAACGTGAATACCAAGAAACCGCGAATGGAAGGCATTTTAGGGAAACCACGCGAGGCTGCTGTGATGATGTCCCACGACAGTGGATGGCCTTTAGGTAGTGAGCAGGTCGACACCGTGAAGTGACGTTGAGGCAATCGCGTTTCGGGACATCCGCTGGGAGCGACTGTAGGTTGCTGATGGCTCTACGAGAATACTATACAGCCACGACACGATAGGTTAAATATGATCTTGCGAAGGATCTTGTCTTGCTATTGAAGAGAACACGCGCCGCACGAGGCGCCAGCTAAATGCAGTGATAGATTCGTCAAGAGTAGGTCCAGTCTTTCGATGGTAGTTGCTCGTAAGCAAACATCAAATGGAGTTCAATGACAATATATATTTCCCGATGGTTTCGAAACAACATGCTAAGGGAGTTTGGAAACAACCCCGTGCCCCAAAAACGCCGTTCGCCGAGAGACCCCGCTCACGTTCCCGCTGTCGTTAACCGGAAACGTTTGCTAATAAATTGCTGGAAAGCCCTAGTCCGACCATGTTCCTGTCTCGAAATCCAATGACTCTCAACTTCCTACACATACATCTCGGGCATCTGAGAAACGTCGGCTAATCCGTAGTCCTACCGGATAGAGGCAGCGCTATGCTTGCCCCTGCGCTTCCTCTTGTACCATAGGAACGCTTCTGTAGGCAGGCAACCCGCGGGGGAGAGCCAATGCCACGTCAACAGGATCAGTTTTTTCCCGATGATGGGGGGAATGTGGACGGCCTTATGAGGCCTGCCTTGGAGACCCTGACCCAGGAGAGGGTACAGAGGTAGGACCACGACCCCTCCCAACGTTCTAGGCGGCCAATGTTCTCCTCGGTTGTCAAATCAGGGATAACTAGAAATATGTTAGAATGAGGCAAGCCCAGTATACATCGGGAAGCTGGGGGGTTACGAACGAAATCCCGCTTCATGTTCAGACGTGAGCGCTTCGACTTTTCTCTTCAGAAGCTCCTCCTTGGTGCTCGGGGGTCGACCAGGTCGACGTGCCTTCTTTATCGTGTTCAGCTCCTCGTCATACTGATGGACAACCCTAGATATAAAATTGCGTCAAAACCTTTTCCTGTTCAGTGCAGTGGCTTGGATGCGTAAACCGGTTCCGGGAGCGCGAAACATGAAAGAGCTAGCATCCAATCTATCTGGCGCAGAAGATGGGTGGGAGACTGCATACTCATGAATAAGTTTCTCTACTTGCTCTTGCGTAAGGGGCTTCGATCCATTCTCGGAAACCTTGTCTCTGAAGTGACTGACGCGATCCACTGTCGGCCATATGATTAGATGGTATGCAAATGAAGATCCTTGTTATGGCTTGGGGGAGGCTACTGGAGACAAGGGCATTTCGGAATGAAAAGGACAGGAAGTTTCTACTCGTGAGAAGAGCTAGGGGGTAATCAATGCGAACGCACTTATAGGCTGCTCCCTCTTGCCACGGCTAGCTGCGAGCTTGTTGAGCCTCTCGTCTCGGACACTGGCTCGGTGAAGCCGCTTCGAATCGCGGGAGTTCTCATGGAGGGCACCAATGTTGCCATCTCGCTTTTTGGAGATTTGTTTCCGGGTCTTTGCAAATGTCGATGCCATTTTGCTCGTCAGGATTCGGCGATGGCGATGGCGGTCTGTCTACTTTGTAGCAACTTGATATCTTAACCGTCACTTTTACTCTAGTCTACAGTTTTATGTACCATAACCCGGCCGAAGAAAAAAAAAGAATAAAAAAAAATTTATTGGCGTCCTTTCATTCGCACTTCGAAGTGGGTTGAATGGAACATGTGGGTTAATTAGGTAATGATCCGTTGGAGGGAGACCCGAAGCCGCGGGGCTCGCCGCACCAGTTGGATTTGGCTGACAAGGGGTGACTTGAGCTGGCAGGCAGCCTGAGGCAGCACAGGCGTTGCCCGGGAAATATTGTGCATCATGAGCTATTCCTAATTCGGCACAATTACAACACTGGAAGCCTAGTCCTGTCATTCCACCTTCTGAAAAATACCCCTGTCGTGCGGCTTGTGCACCACTGAACCCACTGAACCCACTGAACCCGCTGAAGCCACAGCTGTTCTAGGCAACATTGAACAATTCAACATTGGAACAGATCTGATCAATACACACTACACGCGACCCCCCGTCCGAGGTACCTTAATCCCCTGACGCGTCGAGAGTCCATCAATGTCACGGCCAAATTCCCTAATTCACTGCGCGGACCTCACGACCTGACCTGGTCAATATCTCACCAGCTAAAAACCCCGTCCTCCGCCTTTTCTCGGTGACTGCTTTTCCCCATGGAACCCGTGCCAATTGTTCAGTTGTTGTAAATATTCTCTCACCCACGCGCTTCCGTACCGCTTCCCTTCTGTCACTGTCAACAATCCTCATTCTTAGCCCACCATGGGCGTGTCGGGCCTTTTGCCGCTCCTTAAATCCATCCAGAAGCAATCACAGCTGAAGAGATACAATGGCAAGGTCCTCGGCGTTGATGCATATGGCTGGCTCCATCGAGGAGCCATTGCCTGTGCCAACGAACTCGCACAAGACAAACCAACACGGAAGTATGTGCTGTTAACCTACCCTTCTTTCCCCTTCCCCGCCGCAGCCTAACCGCCGAGCCATCCTCCATAATAGATATGTCCAATATGCCATGAACCGTGTCCAAATGCTCAGGCACTTCGGTGTCGTACCCTATCTCGTGTTTGACGGCGACTTCCTGCCCAGCAAAGCCGGGACCGAAGCCACCAGAGCGCGTTCTCGAGAGGAGCACAAGAAGAAAGGTATGGAGTACGTTAGGGCAGGAAAGCCAAGCCTCGCATGGCAAGAATTTCAAAAGTCAATCGATATCACACCCGAAATGGCCCGCCATCTGATCGACGAGCTCAAAAAACTCGACCTTCCCTACGTCGTGGCCCCGTACGAAGCCGACGCGCAACTGGTATATCTGGAGCGGAAGGGCCTCATCGACGGCATCATCTCCGAGGACTCTGACCTGCTCGTCTTCGGCGCCAAGCGACTTATTACCAAACTCGACAAGTACGGCGCTTGTATCGAGATCAATCGCCGCGACTTCTGTGCGTGCCGCGAAGTGTCATTGACGGGATGGACCGATGCGGACTTTAGACGGATGGCAATCTTGAGTGGATGTGATTATCTGGATGGCTTGAAGGGTACGGGCCTCAAGACGGCATATCGTTATCTTCGCAAATACAAGACGCCGGAGAAGGTTGTGCAACGCATCCAGTTTGAAGGGAAGGCCGTCGTCTCGGAAAACTACCTTCCAGCTTTCTATCAAGCCGAATTGACGTTCATGCACCAACGCGTCTTCTGCCCCGAGAAAAAAGAGCTGGTTCTTCTGACGGAGGACCCTACCAACGAAGCCGAGAAACTTCCTTTCATCGGCGCCCACGTCGAGCCCGATTTAGCACGAGCTATTGCGGCAGGAGATGTGAATCCCATCACGAAACAACCCATCGTCGTCCAGGCACCATCCCCCAAGAGACGGCGCGCGTCATCGATTTCGATCCATCCCGTTCCGGCAAACACGCGGCCGCAGAGCACGAAGTCTATGAGTGGCCGAGATCCGAAGCCGATCAACTCATATTTCAAGAAGTGCAGCCGGATTCCCATGGGAGAGATGGACCGAAATCAATTTGCTGTGGACCCTCAACGCGTCGCCGAGATAACTCATGGCGGACTGGTCCCGCGTGTCTATCCTCTTCCCAGACCATATGTTGATCCACCAAGGGCGACACAGAGAGGTGGAGTCCCTTCGACCCGAACTTCCAGAACGACACCACCTCGACTGCGACGACCAACGGAAACGGTGGCATCTGCTCTTGCTAGAGTTAATTACGATCGAACTACGCCGCAGCGAAAGGCTGGTCCGGGTAGCGGAGCGCAGAACTCAATCCTTGCTACGCCGTCCCCTTCATCTCAACGGCCAGCGAAGAAGGCCCGGCTCTGTACTGGCGATGAGCAGGATGCAAGCAACGACTCTAGTGCTGTTTCCGAACAGAGCAAATTCTTCTCGCCCAAGGTTTCTGAGCCAAGCCTGCCTGAACCTTCAGCTAAGGAATCGAAGCCTTCTAAGTGTGAGGCATACATCTTTTCGGATGACTCCATTGAGGAGGCGCTGAAGACTTTGCCTGTTTGGGAGGGATGGGACCTCCCATCACAGTCGAGACGATCAATTGATATTTATGATGAGGAAGCCCGAAGAAACAAAGAAGAGGCGCCGGAAAAGGAAGACGTCTCTTCACTTCAAAAAGCAGAGCGGAGGGAAGCTGAACGGGACGAGATGTCCTGTCCTCCGCCGCAGTTGCCTGATCGTCCCACGTCGACTCCGCCTCGCCTTTCATCTACCAATCGCGTCTCGCTGCAGAAATTCTTCTACCAACCGGGCTCTTCGAGTCAAAATCGGGCAGATAGCGAGCCTAGCCCTTCCATCGCGTCAACTGTTTCTTCGCAGAGCTCGACTTTCACGCCCTCGCTATCTAGGTCCATGACAACTACTCCGTCCACCGGTATGTCAATGCTGACGCCTCTGCAAAGGATCGGCAGCCAGGCCCTCCGGCGAGGCACGCGATCCCCCTCGATGCGTTCTGCGGGAAATAGGAAGCCGGCGGCGCCTGAGCCAAGGAAATCGTCGCTTGGTTCTCTTCCCGTCAATCCGGCCTTTGTTCCTCTACCCAAGGTGGATCTCGACGAAGTTGCGGCCCTCAATATGTGTGGGAGCGAGGATCAAATCCCATTTATCGACAAAGGCGCGGACACGGAATCGGAGGCCGATATTGACGGCACGACTTATGCCGTTGGAACCAACGTGCATGTGCGACTGGACTTGTCTCGATTCATGCATAAATAACGCCGTGGCGCGGGTTTCTGGGATTGTGATTTTATCAAACGACAGGGAAAGGAGGGAAAGGATTGAAAGAGCAAAGGCTGGCAACCAACGAAGACTGTTGGGTGTACTACACCAGCCGGTTTATATTTTGTATGGGACTACATTATGGCGTCTTTAGGATTGGGTCTGCGGGGGACATCTTGATTTATGGGCGGCTGCATTGTTAGAGGCGTTTATAGGAGTCAGAGGGAGGTCCTGCATTTCAAGGACCCCTGACTGTTCATTCATCTGTTTTATACCTACGAGCGCTGCTAGTTGCCTTGAATGCTCAACGCATACATTTCAGTTCCAGAGTACGAAGTATCAATCCTAATAATACGAAGTACAACTTCGCTGTTCAAAGTTGGTCGGTCCTCGGTGTGTGCTGCTTTAAGCATTGCTGACTCATCCGCCTCATTCCGAATTGTCCCCTGGTACCCTTGTCAGTAATTGTTGGCGGGTCTGATCTGACATCTCAAATCTGTTGGAAATTTTTCGACAAGCTCCAAGCTTGGCCTCGAACTTCCAACAACGCGATACCTCAACCTTTTTTCCCTGCTCATCAATCAACGCCCCATACCGTCCACTCTAATCACTGCGCCTTTTCTTCGAATCCTGTACCATTACATTTCAATTACCTCCCAATATACGTGACACAATGCTCTCCTTCAAGTCTCTCAGCCGCGCCGCTCCCCGAGCCCTCCCCAGGGTCTCCCGAGCCTCCAACTCCATCCTCGCCCGTCTCCCAGCTACCCGCACCGCCGCCGTCCGCGTGGCCTTCCCTCGTTCGACGTACTCCTTCTCCACCTCCGTCCTCCGCGCGCAGTCCAAGAGCGAGGTCGACGCCGAGCTCGCGGCGAAGCTCGAGAGCGAGATCCAGTTCGAGGAGGAGGTTTCCAAGGAGGAGCAGGTCCCTGCCAGCATCAAGGATTTCTTGGCCAGTGGGAAGTTTGAGGTTGTCGACGTTGAGGGCAAGGAGGAGGTTAAGCTTGTGAAGAAGCACGGCGACGAGAAGTAAGTTTTTTGTCGACGTATTTTTTTTCTTCCATTTTGTTTTTTTCTTTCTGTCGAATTTTTTATCTACTCAAGGGGGGCCATTGTCCTCATCCTTCCTCTCTTTCTGACGGAATATGCATCAATCTAACCGGCTTCCCCTTATTTTAGGATCACCGTCTCTTTCTCCATCACCGAGCTTCCCTACCAGGATGAGGACATGATGGAAGACGACCAAGCCTTCGACGACGCCGAGACCCTCGACAACCAACCCGCCAGCCAAGACCGCAACGCCTCGTCCCGCGCAGCTGCCGAGGAAGACCTTGTCGACGAAGATGCCGAAGACTTTGGCGCCGCTCCCCCCACGCACCTCACCGTCGTCATCGAGAAGCCCACCAAGGGCCCCGGCGCCCTCTCCATCGAGTGCACGGCCCAGGACGGCGCCCTCATCATCGACAACGTCCACTACTACGCCGACGCGAACCAGGCCTTCGCGTCCACCCCCGAGGCCTCCCACGCCCGCGTCGATGCCTACCCCGGTCCCAGCTTCGCCACCCTCGATGAAGATCTTCAGGTGCTGATGGAGCAGTACCTTGAGGAGAGGGGCATCTCGCAGGGTCTTGCTACTTTTACTCCTGATTACATTGATTACAAGGAGCAGAAGGAGTACCAGAGGTGGCTTCAGAACGTCAAGAACTTTGTTGACTTGTAAGCAAAGAGTTAAAACCCGTTGGGCGATGAACGAGGGGTGTTGAGGCATTTCCGGGCGAGAATCTGTATGAGTCTGCTGAGAGAGAAGATGAAACTTTCCCCAAAACCAAAACAAAAGGAGGGTTGGAAAAAAAAACCGCATTTTAAGCAGGCGGTCAAGTGTATTATTTTTTATCGAATTTCCCACTCTCATGTGTAATACCAGATACGATAATAGACGTTGCGTCACGTTGGAAAAGAGAAGAAAAGTGTGTGAAATGAAAAGAGCATTGATGGTTGATATCATCAAGTGATGCTGAATGGAGTTCTTGTCCCTCTCTGTTCTGGTGTCAGAAACGCATTGCGGTTTCTCTCCGACCATGCACTTATTGATATATATATCAAGCCCTCTCTCCCCTTTCCAAACGTCGAGAACCCAGACTACCGGCGGGAATGAAGGACTAAAAAATTGACGGTAAAAATGAAGAGAAAAAGAAACCAAAAAAAGAACTAAGAGAAAAAAAAAACGATGAATCTAATCCGCAATGCTCCGAAAACTCCCCAAAGCTTCATTTAATCTACCCCCACTATCTCTCCCCCTTACAGGATGTCATCCATCTCCCACCTCCCCTCTTGCGCCCTCTTCAACACCTCCTTCCCCTTATCCGTCAAGTCCGGCCTGCCGCCGTTACCCGTGACGTGGGTAAAGAAGACGGGCTGCCACTCGACATTGTCGCGCTCTCGCTGCCGCGCCTTTTCGCGCTGCTCTTCCTCGAGCTCTATCTTGATGGTGGTGGCTTTGGAGTACTGCTTTGACAAGATGGCGTCCGTGACGCCGGCCCAGAGGGTGAGGGACTCGTTGGGGAGTTGCTTCTCGCGAGGGGGAAGAACCTTGGGCGCGACGGAGAGGGGCGCCATGTCGATGATGGTGTATTGGTCCTCGACGGGATGTGAGGACTGGATTTTTCGCCTGTTAGCATTTTTATATCCTACAGGAAAGGGAGGGACTTAGACGAGAGGGCGTCTTTTTTTTTTTTTTTTTGTAATGCTTACCAAGGGCTTGGGACCTAGAGTCAAGACAACCTTTTCTCTCCAAGCACCACCTAACCGGGCGAGGATATCTTTGTCGGGGACATCCTGGATACGCGTCTTGTCGTCATTCTCGGGGTCATAATGGAAAATGACGCCGTGAACTTTGTTGGTAGTCCTCCCAAGCCAACCCTCCTCCACATAGCTCAAGATGGCCTTGAGCCTCGTCTGGGGACAGGTAATGTACGCGACCTCTGAGACGGACACGCTCAGGCTACCCCTAAAGAATCCACCGAGATGAGCCGCCGGGTGCGTGAGCTGATACGTCTCTCCGTCCCTGTTATCGAGAGTGATGAAGATGCCCATGTTATGCTCGCCGGGGGACACCTTGATCGTGGTGCCCGTAAACTTGGCCGAGATCTGATCGAAGCCGCGGGCCGAGAGACCCCTCTCGGGGCAGCTGATGTGGAAAGCGCTGACCGGCGGGTGGTGGGACGTCTGCTCGGTCAGGTAGGATACCCGGACGAGGTGCTCGGGGCGGGGCTCGAGCGGGTGTTGAGGGACGGAGAGGGAGATGGTTGAGGTATTCTTGGGGGAGCCGGAGCCGGAGCCGGAGCCGGAGCCGGGACCAGAGCCGGACTTGTTGGATTTTACACTTGAAGCTCCGCTGGCGGTGCCCTGGAGGGTGTGAGTGCAGATGCGCGGCGCATTGTTCTCGGTTTCCCAGTTACACTGTGAAGAAAGGTGGTTAGTAGGCATGGCTCAAGCGATACTACTCGGCTCGCACATCATAGTGGGCAGGCTGAACAATATCGCGGACTTCGTCGCAAACCGTAAATAGTAGTAATACCAGGATTTCTCAACATACCCTGAAGAACTCGCCGAGGCAAGAATTATAAGGCTTGCACGGCCTCCCCTTTACATACTTTAAATCCTTTGTGAACCAAAATCGCAATACTTCGAGGATACGATCAAGCGGCTCGTCGGACGTGCCGATAGCGACGAAGGCATTCGGGGCATCGAGGTAATTCCAGTACTCGAGGTTGGGAGTGGGTTCTAGAAGCTGAGATGGAAGGGAGAAGCGAACGTTGGCAAGGTCAGCGACACCAATGAACCTGTTGGCGCTATCGTTAGCATGCCGTCTTGGCAACGACAAAAGAGCCGTGGAGCGCAAGGTGAAGTTCAGGGCCCAGGCAAACGTCTTACTTCTTCAAAATAGTAATGAATGTCCTGAGTTTCGAGCCATCGCTAGAGTTCTCTTCGAGCTTGTCGGGCACCCGAGTCGCAGCAACCGCCGTGGCCATGGTGGTTGGTGGTGGTGGTGGTGGTGGTGGGCTAAGGGATATTATCACAAGGAATTTGACGCTTCCGGGGTTGGTAGACTTGAGACAGATCAATGGCGGCGCCGATGTTCGGCGGGTTGGTGGGTTAGGGGTCGGACTTGTTATGTTACGCGAGAAGTCGTTGAGTGGTAGGAGTAGCTCGTTTCACTCGGTAGAGCAAAAGGGAAGAATAAAAAGATGTGAGCCAGTCGATGTGAGCCAAAAACTATATTGGAAACAAGAGCTGCCGAAGGGAAAGTAGAAGGATGAGTAGAAGGATACAAGACGAACGTGGCAAGCTGGAGGTGGGAACGGGGGAATGGATGCAAGATAAGGTCTGCATCAGCGTTTCAAAGTCTATGGAGGCTACACGCCCTTTGTAGGGCGGACGTGGAGGCGGGGAACAGAGCACTGAGCATCTACGCCCCAAGAAGGACAGGACAGCATGGGAAAAGAGGTACGAAGGAGCACTCGAGGGCGGGCTCGTTCTCGGACTTGTGTTTGAGGGTGTATCAATGTACACAACGTGCTTTCACAATGACCACTTGACATATTGATGCCAGATGCACTAACACGGGTCAGTTAGGTGCAGTGTTGCAATGCTAGGAGTGTGGTGGGGGAGCTGTTAGCCAGGCGTGTCTAGTTCCTACTTCGTACACTACTTTGACGTAATGAACTGTGGGTTGATTCAATGTTGAACACTGGAACTTCCTAAACGAGAGCGGCTGCCAGCGCTGTGCCTTGTGACAGCCCCCTTAGTGCCTTAGTGCCTTAGTGCCTTACTTCGTAGTGCCTTAATGGGCAGGCTCTCCCTAGCTGCAGCGCCAAACGGTTTCAATCTGCACTGCGACCTGCGACTCGACTGGAAACGATCTTCGACCCTCTCAGCATTCCCGTGCGGCTTGGCTCCCGGCAAGCCGGCTCTTGTTTTAAAACCAAGATAAAAGTATAGAAAAAAAAAATTACAGCTTTTCTTGAGAAAGAGGTTCTTCGACGTTCATAAAACTATTCATCCCAAAATTACTACCGAGTAGAAGTTTTAATGGAGCCACGATGGTGTACTCTTTATTCTTCACCGCTATCAGTGCCGGCAACAAGGAGACCAAAAGCATGGCCTGGCATTGAGCAGTCCACGGGGCTCTTGGCTTCCTTCGATCTGCGGCTCCCTGGCATTACCACTACACTCCGCCCTCCGACGTTGAGTTCCCGGCCGTCCGCGTATTTTCCCTGGTGACCAATCAACGCAGCACATGGCTGAAGCTTCTGGGCAACGATGGACGACAACCTCGCCAGGCTATCGCGAAATTTAGTTTCACCAATAATACTTTTTTTCGAGTCCTTGGACGATTTATGGTCGATTACCTCTTGGGAGAGTCGAGCTTGTCGGTCGTTCTTGGGCCTTTGATTCGCTCGCTGCTTCGGAAGAGCTCGCGAAGTACGCGCCGAGTTTTAACCTTGTTGTTATCGACGGGCTGATGCGGATGGCTGCTTCGGAGACTTCAATTGGAATGTCAGGAAGCCATTTGAGAACGCCATTGGAGGCGGGTCCCGCAGGTCTCTATCACTCGCGGAATACTCCCGGAGAGTGTTGAGGACCTTCACTCCTCCTTGGATCTATATATCTATATCTTGCGGGGTTTTGTTGACAAGTAGCTCCGTCTCATCCCGAAGCCTGAGATGTATTCAAAATAACCACTGGCATCCTGCATCAGTCATGGGATCTAAAAAAATAAAAATAAAAGAAAAAAAAATAAAAATAAAAATAAAAATAAAAATAAAAATAAAAATAAAAAGGTAGCTAGATGATCTACTTGTCATTGATGGGTCGGGTTATTCTCTACGACTCAGACAACGAGGCCATTCACGAATGCTTGGAAAGCGTGTTTTTCACGGAGCTCTTAGTACTTATGAAAGTAAAACCGCCAAGGCAATGAGGAAACTCAAGACATATTATACATCACTCCAATCCTGCGAACTCTCCTGAAGAAGCTCCTATTTGCGTCTCATTCCATCTTGCAATGCACCAGCGACATCATCATCGCGAGCAGCTTGTCTCTTGGGCGAATTCAGTCACCGCGGTCGATGGGCTGCTGCATTTCTTCTCCCCGCCATGTACGCTTGGCCAAAGCCAAGTCCGAGATATTTAACGGGAACTCGCCTAGGTCTCCTTACTTGGTGAGTCTCGAGTCTGTGGACCAGAGCAAGGCCTTCCTTCGGCTTAGGAATGAAAACCTATTGCCCAGGGCTTTATCAGGAATACCCAACAGGTTAGGTAGGGGGACTATGCTTAACTGCGTGGCTGGCGTATTTGCCAGGAACCCTCACCTTGTGCCTCCATGAGCATTCGATCGACTCTCATGTTCTGGTCAGTAGGTCCTCAAAGCCATGCCGCCCTTCAGAGCTCGTTTAAACGCTGGAATTTCATAGCCCACAAAGTTGATCTCCGTGGCCAGGATAGGGTAGGTAGTCCTGAAGAATACATAGTCGTCTACTGAACTCAACATTGATGCTCTCTAGAAGTCAGACCTCCACTTGGCTGACCATCTCAAGTCTAGGTGAAACTTGAACCGGAGGCCCGGCAGTTATGGAGACAGGTATTGCCTCCGGGGAAACCCAGAACGACAATGGGAGGCGGTGGTCAAGGGGGAAAAGAGCGCGGTTTTCAATATGGCAGCGCTGACAATTTTATCAAGAGATTCGGCTCCATGCTTCATCTATCCTGATTGGCATTGAACTATGTGCGCCTTGCTTTACAGGGTTCGAATGCGAAGATCTCTCGCGGGGTCCTATGGATTTGGTAGAGGAACATATCACGAGGACCTTTCCTTCCTCAAGGTCGAGTCCCTACCTCCGTCCCCGGATGGCCAGCTTAAGCTAATGCTAGGACAAGAAACAGCAGTGATCCAAGGCACGCAGTTGTTTTATTCCTCATACGACTCTCTCTGGTAAATGCATGTGGAAAGTATCAATGAAGAGTCTCTCAAGATTTTGCAGTCAATTTTGGACTTTAAGGACCTGATAATGTTGAACACAGCACTTCTTATAGACGTAAGCCATCCGTCCTTCATGCCTCGAAACATTGAACGATGCTGATTATAGCGAGTATGGTTAGATAAAATAGATGGGATCCTGGACACCAAATATCACCGTCGAAGATCAATAACGAGGCTCAGAGCAAAGTCCATTGAGCCTTACATCTACCACACTGCTCCCTGGAGACCGTCTCTCATGCTCATCACTCACGTTCTAGAAGGGCTCCCACGGGGCACAAACAAAATCCCTATAACATCCATCTAAAGCTATACTTCAGGCGATACATATCACGGCAGGCAGGCCTTTGCGAATGGGGCGTCACCTGCCTCCTGGATCACTGAATTCTCGTTTGGATGGATGACGCCCATTATCCCTACCTTCGCTGCTGAATATTTCTTTCCACAACGCCGTGGAAACTCTATAACGCCATTACGAGCTCCTTCAGTGGCTTGAAGCGAGCTGAGAGAATGGAGGATTGAAGACCTGCTCCCGAGCTATCGGAGGGAAGAAAAGTTCAACCCCCCTTGCCCTGACCTAATGCTCGTAGCTTCCTACTTATGTAGCTTTTCTCGGCATCTTCTTGGAAGAACATCGAAACCAAAACGCTGATCGGGAGAATCTTAGCGCAGGGACAATGGCGATGTTGCCTGTGGATAGCCGCCGTACAGCGTTCCTGGGGAGGGAGCAATGGCATTATTCTTTATGATGGCATAAATGGACCGTCGTGTTCCAGAAGCCCTGGTAGAGACAAGAAATCCTTCAACATTGCGCAGTCCTTGTGGAATAGTCGACTTCATCCGGCCCTTCCTCTGCTTCTAAGCTGCCCTTCTCCATGAATTGAAAGGTCGGCCGAAGGATCGAAATCCTTCCACTAAGCCCTCTATTTCTCTATTTCTAGGCAGAATGAGTCATGACGCGATACATCGAAATGCTTACCTGCAGCGTGGGAAAACGGAATCCCATTGCATTAACCTAACTCATCGAGGCGAGTTCATCCTCCAGCGCAGACTGGTTATGAGGAAACCAAATGAAAATCTCAATGTAGTTGATGGCGCCCCCTGGAGGAAGAAGCAAGAATATCGATCCACATCTCATCACAAAGTGTAGCAGCTTCAAACAAGCCGTCCGGGCCTTTTCCACGAATATATCTTAATGGTTGATCGGATACAGCTCAGCTTCCACAGGCGCTTCGTAGAACGAGCTGCCCAAAGGCTCCTTGGCCGAGGAGTTTATTCATTACACCTAGAAGCCGTGCACTGGCGTCAAGCCTCGAGGTCATATAGAGCCATCCTTGCTATCTTTCACTCACCCGTTGGTGTGTATGCGCCCCCCTCGCCAGAATAACTAATTCATCCCATTCTTTCAGAGCTAAGGTGAGGCTTGCATTGTCAGGTTATGTCTTAGGGCGAGAACGTTCGTCGAAAGAATCTAGACACTTCTTCGATACTGGCGGTCGGTACTCCGAAAACTACCCTACACTCCACTACATGTGCCGACCCTCCCACCCATCTTTGCCACCAAGACTGGTGATGGAACTTGCGGACTAGTACAAGGCTCATGCCCTCCCCTCCATCTCAAACAGAACATCAGGTAAACGTCAGATAGTATCTACCGCCACCCGAGTCCCGAAGTCGCCTAGAAACACATTAAATCCACTACCCTCTTCCACTCCAAAAGCAAACATGGGAAAGTACTTTCCTCCATCTATCCAGTCAAAGGCGCAATGCCTCAACTACATACATCATAGGCTCATGCAGAAGAGATGTACATACAATATACCTCCAGTTTTCGCCTCGATATTTTTCTACATGGGTGTCTAGTCCTATGATTAGGGAATTTCAGGTCACAGGCCCCTAGTCGACCTCGCCTGTTGAACCTCGGAAGTTTGTTCAATGTTGTCTTTCTATCTGAAATGCTACATTTCGTTTTCCAGAGTGCATCCTGGGGTGCAATCTATTAATCCTAAGCTACCTCCCCTTTGCCATTTCCACGGGGGTGACCCACGGCCAAGAAAGGGGATGTGGGCTTGGACAGGCCTGTAAGCCCAAATCCCCAGGACAGGTCCATCAGAAGAAACGGACCCATCCCACTGGGTTGGTTACTGAGTATTAGTGTAGTGTAGATGCCCAAAAGTGTAGGAACTAGTTGAGTACGAAGTAGTAATTTCCCTGACAAACTTCACCCCCGGCCATCTGGTCCTCTTTTACCTTATTCTTACTGCGGGAACCCAGGGTCTGCACGTCACCCGTGTCAAGACGACTGATTCAAAATGAAAATGGCGCTCGCACTAACTGCATAAGGCATTTGATGGGAGCGGGGATGCCCTCACGTTTCAGCTATCCCGAAGGCGTCAAGGCCAGCCCACCAGTTAAATTGCGCGACCCTTGCTGCAGCGTTCATCTCCGGGTAACAAACATGGGGGAACGACCCACCATGCAGCTGCCTCTCATCTCGAAAGAAGAAAGAGAGAAAAAAAAAAAAAAAAAAAAAAGAAAGGTAATAAGAAAATAATGTTTCCCAAGGGTCGGAGGCATCAAGAGTCCTCGTCCCCGTCCGGTTGTCTTACCTCCTTGTATTATCGACTCCCAAGAGCGGCAAGGGAAAGGAAGGGATCGGCGCCACGGGAGAGACTTGTGAGAACCGCTTGCCGCTTCTGACGTCACTCTCTTTCCTTTGTAAGTGTCTCTGTGGCGGGCGCGTCGCGTCTTGGTCGCAAGAATGAATTTCCTCTCGGTCTCTCATGCAGTCACATCCAAATCCGAACGGGAGATAATCTGAAAGTAGCTTTTAGTGACATACTGTAAGAAATGGGGGTAAAGAACCACTCCTAGTGCTCTTCTGTGTACCAGATACAAGAGCCGTGGGAAATCGGTCCAAAGCCTCCAGGCTACCCATAGTTATGCGTCTCCCTGACTGCGGCATAATAGAGGAGTTTCGATAAACGATTCTAGAGATGCCAGCTGTTCCTCAGACTGGTTTGCAGATGATCTCCGACAAGGCACCCTCACAAAATGAGTGAGCGCGACGACGAACGCGCGTCTCGTCTCGGTGCTTTTATTGCAAAAACCAGTCCTCACATACGCATAATGTACTCCCATACTTTGCATCTCGTATGGAGTACAACACTAACAGCCTCGTAACACGGTCTAGTATGGGCATTGTGGGTGTGTGTGTGTTGCTGCTCGTATTGCCGTTTTCGTAAAGATCTGTGGCAAATTTATACGGTGTCAAATTGAAGTATTATTAAGTCCAACCCCCCCTCTTTCGGCCACCCCCCTCTTTCGGCCACCCAATTTGGTCTCTTTTCATCCCAATCGGCCACTTTCCAAGACATCGGCCACATACAAAACGCACCAAATATCTGTCCTTTTTACAGAAATAACTTGACCAATCAAATCGCCATGGCCAAATACACGGAAACTGACATGAAAAACGCGTTATTAGAGCTTACTTCTGGCAAAGGGCAACGCGCCACGGCCTGCCGCTTTGGCATACCACGCACCACCCTCCAGTCGCGCCTCAAGGGCTCAAAAAGCCATCGGGAGGCCTCTGAACCCCGGCAGCGCCTTTCAAAGATCCAAGAGAAATATTTGGTTGATTGGGTTCTTGCCTAAGGCCGGTTGGGATGCCCTCTAACCCATGCCTAACTTCGAGGCTATGCATCGCGCACCCTCTATCAGAATGGTGATGTACGCCCACTTGGCAACTACTGGCTATTGAGCTTTCTATGCAGGAATCCAGAAATAAGGACTCTTCAAGGCAAGCCTCTTGATTTCGAATGCGCAAAAGGAGGTAGTACTGAAGCAATAAAGGTGTTCTTCACGCGGCTTGATAGCCTAGGTATCCGCGATATTAAAGCATTAAACTGATATAATATGGATGAAACAGGCCTTATGGAAGGCTTTGGGATCAATGGCCTTTATCTTGGCAGTTCACATCTCAAAAAGATCTATAAAAACAGCCTGAATTCGAGGTCTTGGATGATGATTATTGAGTGTATCTCTGTAACTGGGAAATCGCTCCAACTACTGGTTATTTTTAAGGGTAAAAGTGTTTAATAGTAATGGTTTTCTGATGAGCTTGGATTCCTTGATGAGTGGTACTTTATAGTATCTGAAAAAGGCTGGACTGATAATGAAATTGTGATAAAATGGCTCTAAGATATCTTCATTCTATCTACACAGCCTCTACAGGCTAATGATCGCTGACTTCTCATACTTGATGGCTATGGGAGCTATGCGACTGATGAATTTATATCTCTATGTATAGAGTATAAGATCTAGCTTCTTTTCTTACCTGCGTACTTATCTTATATCCTCTAACCACTTGATGTTGTAGTCTTTTCCCTACTTAAGTCTGTATACTGGAAGGCTTTATAAGATGCCTCTTTATTTGATGATATTATATTAATTTGGAAGATTGGCTTCCTCTGAAGCTATTATAAGGCCTGCTAGATAGGCCTGATAGATAAAAATATTTGTGTGGGCTTTAGAGGGACTGGATTATGGCCTATTAATATTAAGAAGCTATTAGTAAACCTAATGGCCTCTGATCGTATAACCTAATATGAAATCTAATAGCCACAGTCTCCAGATAGATTCCGATAGCTTACTGATCATTGCTTTACTATTCCACGCAGTTTACGAGAGGTAAATTGGATGTTTGCAGTTCTTATAGTAAAGGAAAAGTCTGATCTTATTATATGGTAGCTCTTTATGAAGATGAGTAAGGGTCTAGATGTATATGTGGGCAAGATAGTCACTTTGGAAGCCCGGAATTATGATCTATAGTAAAAGTTTGAGGTATGGAAGCTGTGGAAATGTTATAAGGTCTTAGAAGACCTTAATATGAAGTTTATTCGAGTAAGCGATGTTTATAGCCTCTGTCAACGCTTCAATGGGGCACTCGACGCGGAAACTATCGTAAATCAGACCTTCCAGGCTAGTTTTGAGGCTCTATGTGATGAGTGGCAACTGTAGAATCAGGCTGTATTTTTTTTTTTGCTGTAAAGGTGTTGGAAATGGCGATATCTTGGTTTCTTTAGATGTGGCCGTTGTGGCCGAAGTGGCCGAATCGGGACGAATTGGGTGGCTGAAAGAGGGGGGTGGCCGAAAGAGGGGGGGTTGGACTTACCTGTGGGAACGCAAGCGCTGATCAGAGTCCTTTCATCATCTTTGATCATCCAGGACTCGGCAGGTCACTCGGTGCAGGCATACTGAATCGGGAGGAATGGCAGGGTTGTTAGCACGGAATACGACTGATCGGTGTTATGCTATTATTATATTCCTAGATGCAACGCCGTAAACTGGCGGTCATCGTAGTATTATCATCATCCAGGGGAGGGTGGTTTGAGGGTTGCGCAATCACGGACGATACGAATCGACAGAGGACGATCGATGCTAAAGACGGCAGCAATACGGGAGCACGGAGGTAAAAACTCTGGTTGAGGAAGGCTGGTCTCTCATCTCGGCATCGAAGAGGGCGCCGGCTGATGTCTGGAAAGGAGTTCGGAAATCCGTCCGTCTATGCTATGCAGTACGGGGTGAAATCCAAGCCACCCGAAACAGATCGTCGCTCCGCCGCCCCAGCCCCGCCGGACCCCCCCTCGCATGTTATCTCGGACCGAGTAAGCCTCAACGGGGTAAAGGGAGGAAATGAAAAATAGGACGCGGGAAAGAAGAATGGGGGTGAACTGCAGTCGAGCAATGAAGCAAAAAAGCAAAGAAGCGCCATGTCACGTCTCTTGGGCAGGCCAGTACAGTCCATCTTATCCCATGCTGTTGTCATTGAGCTCATTCGCCTTGTGTCATCTTTTTTTTTTTTTCTCTCCTTTTTTATTATTGTTATTTTACCTTTTGCCTTTTCCTTTTTCCTACTTCGTAGCCCTCGATCTCCCCAGCGCTAGCAGTAATTAAGGCCGCCCGCGTCGAGGACGATCCCACCCCCAAAGCCCAAAGATGTTCCCTTTGATCAAAATCTTCGGGACCGTGGTAATTTCTGGTAATTTCCGGCACAGACGTGACGTCATATTAGGGTATTGATGACTTCACTCTAATGCACCAAAGTGGAGTGGATTTGTGCCCTGGCGCTTCCTTCCCTCGAGCGAAATTTGACGTTGACATTGGACATGGGGCGGGATGGAAACCGATTCACGGTGTGCATGGCAAGTGAGAACAGAGAAAAGAAGAAGCCTAGTCCTCAAGATGGACACTAGATCAAATGCCTCCTTCGACGAGTAACAATAAATCGTCATTGTAGCCAGTGTGAAAGATGAAGCCTTTTTTCGTTGATAAAACTAGCCAGTGTTTTTCAAGTCCTGCCCCATCCTTGTAAGGTCCCCGCAAATATGACGTCACTTCCAGCTTACTCTTTCAACCCCCCGGTCCAGATTCTCCGCTCTTGCGTCAAATTCAATTACCGTAATCAAAAAGGTACTCTCGACAATCCCCAACACAAGTACCGTTTTCGCCATATGGTGGGGGTAATGATGCGATTCTACCCTCCCTTTGCTCGAGGCCGTATGATCTGGATCTTCGTTTGGTGAGCAATCACGGGGGAGATACGTAGTAATAATAGCACCGCCTCTCCCTACAGCGTACAGCGCAGGGGCGGCGTACCTACATTGACCCTATCATTATGTCCCTTCTTGGGGGCCTTATTAGTCTCTGTAGTGTACGAAGTACTCTGCCCATTAGCGTTAAAGCCCTACACTACTCGTCTTCGGATCACGGCAGCGCCGATGATCGAACGGGGTGACAAAAACGGCCGAAACATCTGCGAACGGTGGTTGCTGTCATCGTGGGACCTCGAGAAGACATTAACGTCGGCCAAGGCTGAACTAAGAAAGGTTTCCAGTCGCCGAGCGCGAGGGACGCCGACCGACAGCGGTCTCCGATCGTTAGCCTCGCTCGCATGAATGTGGTACACATGAATCCGCCCTAGGACCAGATGACCAGAGCAACCAGAAAGCAGCCAAAGTCTAAACGAAGTTGACGCCAGGGGAGGAATGTCAATAGATAAAGTTCAGGAACCCGTCAACTCTGATCGGGCAACGGTGATTTTGCATCTGCCGAATGATTTTGGAGAGTACGAAGTAAACAAAAAGAACTTTAAACAAAATGTTCTCGAGTGTCTCAAATTGGATCTAAGGAATTTGTGGACTCGGTCCTCCCGCTGCCAACACCCAATGTACGAAGTAGAGACTTTTTTTTCCTTTTTTTCATACAGTGGAGTCGTGCGAGGTCTGGTCTTACCTCATCGTGCATGAGTACGCTAGAGGAGTGAGGAGAACGTATTCTTCCACGCCGCATCTCGCGATGAGTTTTCTTGCTCTGGTCTTTTAGTATCTGCCAAACGGAGCGGATAGCTTTTAACTGAACAGGCCTTGTGTGGAGCACACTACATCTGGCAATTCCGATGTGCTCCCGGCACGCAAGCGAAGAAGAGATTTACTACCCTCGTAATACCAAGAACGTCAGCGGGCCATGTCACCACCTGTCTCATGGCCATACAGTTAGGGTTCTTCGAGCGAGACACATCGCGCAAGAAGATGAAAATGAAGCTGCTTTTTTGTTCGCATCTCCCGGATCAACCATGAAGAGGGGCGGAGCCCGGCGGTGGAGATCCGCGTTGCAATCTGATGTACGAAGTACAAGTACTTTCCCATCTCAAGTCCTAGTTTCGAAATATCATCCACAGCACACTCTTTGGTGGGTTTGAGAGATCAGTGGCGTCCGGGAAGGGGCGCCGGCGGATTCGAGATTTTGAGACGAACCAACCAGGAAGAGCCCAGGCAAACTGTCGTCGAATCACATCACATGTAGGGCGTTCCTAGGATTGTCCATCTGCATGCCATACCACACCATGAATCCCGTAGCCGTGCTTCGAAAGGTATCCTGTGGAGTTGTTTCCCCCCTCAAATTCCTTCGAGGGCGGTGAGCCCTTCATCCCTTCTTCGTTGAGGCGGCGTTCTGGAAATCGAGGCTTCAGAGAGTTTCTCCGCGCAAGAGACGTAGGCTTAAAAACTTCAATATCCTCGGCCATTGTTGAACTCTCCCGCGAAGATGATAGATACAAATGGATGGAAGGTGCAGTGTACGTTAGGCTAGAGAATTTGACGGAGCGGCGATCTCCATCTACTGAGTATTATAGGTGTGTTGCAGAGTTGCAAAGTTGCTCAGGGATCAGGGTTCAAGAACCCTACAGGCTTCGAGCTGCTGTCTGAACAACGAAAAGGAGTATTACGAAGGATGAGGAGCTTTACGAAGTACAGGGATGTTGAGTGTGGAGGGCATGAAGCTGAGCGGCGAGGACGGAAATGTAGTGATTACACTACGCTGATGGGCGGAAATACACTTTGGTGGATCCAGCACACCAAGTAAAGTGCTGGGGAGGTTGAAGTATCCTCGCGCTTCCGCTGAGCGAGTACGAGGAGAATGTCGAGGATAAAAACGAGAACACCCAAAACATAGACATTTCTCCTTCAAAATGTTGTACAGGTACATTGATGTCTTCGCGGAAGGAGAGACACTGACTGTATCTCATACTTGATACTTACCCTCTTGAGATTCAACAATATCAAATTTACTTCTTCCCAAGTCGAGAGGATCAATCCACGCACGATGCGTCCTCAATTTGGTCTCCACCTCCTCTACGGCACTGTTTATTACGGAGATTGATCAATGAATATCACACAGGATCGGCATTTTATATCTCTGTGTCCACCACTCCGAAGTATTGTTACGCCCCGTCTTTCTTCGACACTCGCAGTTCCTAATTGTTCTCGCTACGCTCCATTTCTTTGATTTCTTTGTGTGTGTCAATGTATCAATGTATCAATGTATCAATGTACTTGCGACGGTCGAAGTACGAAGTACACTACACTACAGAAGTTCTCTGTTCCTGGAGGCAAAAACGGTGGGGTTTGCCAAGCACCCAGGCTACGTTGTACCCCATCCATTTACAACCATTTACGCATCACTCCTGCAGCCAGTATGTACTTCGCCCTTCAGCACATAACGGTGTCCCGCCGTCCCGCCGATTAGCGGCTAATCACATATTAACACCTAATCGCAGCACACCTTCTCGATCGATGTCAATTGCGACCAGAGCGCTCGTATCTCCAGGCTCTTTCTCCTTCCCAAGATACAAACAGCACCTCTGGAAGGAGTTATCCTACGTAAAAGTTGTCGTCGTTTTGTTATTCATTTTATTTTATTTTTTCCTTCTTCTTTTTTTGCTCTCTCAATATTGCCACAGAGATCGATGGGCTACCCAACTTAAATCCGGTGCAAGGCGTTGAAATTATTTTGAGTTCTTGCTGCTTCAGCAACCTGTGTAAATAACGAAACAACACCTCAGTGCTGCTTACGACTCAAGATCGCTCTCCCCAATGCTCCTTCTCTAATCTCACCTCCCACCATCTCTGGCTTTTCTTTTTTTCATTTTCCCTTCTGTTTTTTCCCCCCTTATTCCTATTTGGTTTATATCGTCGCCACCCGTAACATACCGGCGCTTTCTCCAGACCGACCACTTTCTCTCTTTTATCACGCCCCATTGCAATTCGCTTATTTTCCATCACAAAGGGCACTCTACTGAGGAGAGGATTCTCTCATACGCGAGGAAGACCCCCACTAGTTCTATATTAATACCCTTCACCCTCGACTGGCACCCGCTCGCTGCTCGTCTCCTAGACCAATCTCTCGGCCGACCAATCTATGTTCGGCTCATCAATATTCCTTACCTTCCCCGCCCGTTTCGCTTCCGATCTATCCTTTTAGACGTGTGGACGTCATTGACTCCTGACTGCCACATGGGACAAATCTTCGCGCCTGTAGGGTCTGGAGTCCAGCTGTCGCTTTCTTTCTGATGCTTCCGGAGGCTGGGTTCTTCTTATTCTTCTGTGGCATCTCCTAAGCCAGCATTATCCGAATCTCGGAAATTTTGATTTTTGATTTGAGAAGAGGAAAAGAACAAGAAAAAGAACGGAATTAGAGAAAGCAGAAGGGGGAAATAAAAATACCGGAAACAGGTGGTACTACCATCTCTCGACCAAGCAGGCTCGGAAGATCGCTTCACCTCGTGTGCTCTTGCGCCAAGTGTCATCGACCCACGCACCACCCTCCTTTCATATTTCTTTCGACCCAGAGCCTTGTTTACAGCGACGGATTGACGCAGACATAGGGAAGTCTTGAATGTAAAGATTCCCAGGTCGAGGCGGTTTGATGTACTAGAACACGGGCGAGGAGTCCTCCAGTACCCCCCAATATGATTCGCCAAAGGTATGCTTGCGCGCAGCTATATCGCCAGTCGCATCGCGTCGTCTTCGCGCGCGTTGTGTGCTTATCCACAGGCTCGTACAGAGTGATTGAATAGCTAACAGGCAACTCGTTGCGCGTTCGAAGAAGCTCGCAAAAGCCGGGAGACGACCTCCTGGCCGACTTCAGGCAACAATTCCCAGAAGTTGCTACTGCGGGAACGATACCATCGACTGGGGGCCAAGTTCGTGCAGCTGGCGCCCCTACTGCCGGTGATAATCCACACATTCATGACGGGTATTGTCACTTTTCCTTCGCTTCTTGAGGTCCTTTGTACTGATACGGTGCTTGGTGTTGCAGGCTTCCGCATGACACTTTTAGGGATCAGGACCCGACTCCACGCGCGACGAGTGAACAATGGCGATTTACACCATCCTTGCTTGATGCGAATTCCTTCGCCTTCACCGGATTTTCTAGTGCCACGGGAGGCTACTACACGCCGACTCCCAATGGCAGCAACACGGTTTACCATCCCCATCCCCATCCCCATCCCCAGGCCGGGGACCTGCAAACACCGACCCTAGGTCTCGGGATCGGCCTTAATACTCCTCTTCCGCTCTCGACATCGGAAACTTCCATGAACAACCCGGGTGCCATGATAGACATGAACCATTTCCAGGCTATGCAGATGGGTCCGTTCAATGGAAGCTTCGTCTCCACCGCTCCACCACAAGGGTCTTTCGTTCCGTCGACATTTGTGCAACATCCAGATGCTACCTTCGATTCCATGGACCACGACGGCCCAGCCATTAATGCCGATGAACGGATGGGTGTCATGGCGGGCGGGTTCCATTCCATACCACCTGGGGTAGACGTCGACGGTCGCCGACAATATAACGCCTTGAACATGGCCGCACCCCTCCCGCCAGGAGCTGAAAAGTTTCGTTTCCATGCCACCCTCAATGCTCCGACGGCCATGATCAAGCATGCCGACGAAATCCCGATCACTTACCTGAACAAAGGCCAGGCGTATTCTCTTTCCGTTATAGATACTGCCGCCACTCTTCCCATAGAACCTGGCACTCGCTACCGAACCTTTGTCCGAGTGTCATTTGAGGATGAGCAGCAGAGACGAAGGCCGGCTGCTTGTTGGAGCCTATGGAAAGAAGGGAGGGGCACAAATGAGGCTCACCAGAGAGGGGGGAAGCTGCAAGCCGTCGAGTTCATCGAGGCTAGAGACGCGCGAGAGGGCGATGACAAGCGAACAAAATTGGAACTGGAAAGCTCATCCTTTGACGGCTTCTCGGTGATCTGGACTCCAGGCGCCAACGGAGCCGCCGAAGTCAACATTGCTGTTCGATTTAATTTCCTCTCCACGGATTTCAGCCATTCCAAAGGAGTCAAGGGAATACCTATCCGGCTATGCGCCAAGACCAGCCCATACCCGATTGACACGTCGAAGCCTCCACCCACTGACGGCTCCGTCGAGGTGTGTTTCTGCAAGGCCAAACTTTTCCGTGACCACGGCGCGGAGCGAAAGCTGTCCAACGACATTGCCCATGTCAAGAAAAGCATCGATAAGCTTAAGCAGCAAATAGCCCAGGTGGAGAGCGGTATGAAGGACTTTGGCAAGCGCAAGAGAACAAGTACAAATAACAACAAACTAGACCCTCAGCGTCCTGGAAAGGTTCAGAAGCACAAGAGGACCTGGTCAATGTCGTCCGGCAGCTCGACGAATGGGACAAGCAAGCCGCCGGCTGAAGACGACTGGCATGCCAAGCTTCAGGCGCTTCAAGATATGTTCACCAGCACTCGGCCTGTCAGCATTCTTTTCCTCCGCGGCGAGGAGCTCGACGACCCTGACCTGCATCCCGTGGCTCTCCCTGGGGATCCCGACTTCTCGAGATTTGAGGATCGGCATAGCGCCGCGTGGCAAGCACGGAGCGGTCGCAGCTCGGTTGCCAGCTCGTCTTTAGTATCTCCATCCACGAGGTCTCCATCCTTGGCTTCCCAAGTTTCGGCAACAGGGATGGGGGGACGATGGAGTGTAGATGGAAGCGATGGTGTTCGTGTGGTCTCTGATAAGCCGTTCCTGATCAAGAGGCCGGACAATGCCAATGCCTCCAGAAACCTTGGCGGCTGGATCGAAGCCGTTGGTGTCGACTCCAGCTATAGACCGCCGCCGGAGAGGGATGCGAAGCCCGTGGCGTGCTTCTACGTTCTTCGCCGAGAAGTGGGGGCTGCCCAATCTAAGCCGAAACTCTACAAAGCAATCTACCTAATGAAGCGCACAGAAAATGAGTTCAAGACCCAGATTGGTGCTAAGTGGGATTTGGACCCGTCCAGGATCCAGAGGATGGTCCGTGTCCTACCCAGCGGCGTCGAAGTTGAAATCGATGATGATGTGATCCGTGAGGTGGACGAGGGCCAAGACATGATCATGGAAATGGCCGAGCTCGACAATGGTCCTCTTCTCAAAACCGAATGGGAAATGATGATTGATACGGGTGACAACGATACGGATCCATCGCAGCACCAAAGTCGACGGAGTTACGAGTTGAAGTTCCACTTCTAAGGTGGATCTCTCCTTGTGCCATCGGCATCCAAATTACACGTTTATGTTAAGGATTGATGATGTGACGGTTATTGTGAACGTCTTGGTACAGCAAAGGTTTAGCGACGGATAATGGGCAGATTGAAGATTCTATCTCCGGGGGGTTCCCCCCCCTCTCTTTGATATCCCCTTCCTATCTATTTCTTCATTCTCGAGGCTATGGAGCCTCCGGTCTCTTCATGGAACACACGGAACTATTACAATTCGCTAATATACGCGTCCGGACTCTTGGTGTTAGCGGTTTCTTCGGAGGAGTCCCGGTTCTGATTTATTTCGGGGGTAACCAGTCCTGCACTACGGCGGATTTGGATGGAAACACCTCCAGGGTCCAGGGAAATCAGGTCTATTTCACGTTTACGTCGACTTTTCTTTTACGTTTTGGCGTGAGGGTTTTAGAACGGTTATGCTGCAGAGTGACTTTTCTGCTACCAAAAAAGAGGCGGGCCAGGCCGGTGTATGCGATGCAATAGGATGCGAGGAATAAACGACACGAGTTGGATAATGAGATTAAGGAGAGGTCTATCTGATTGCTTTTATCTGCTTCGTTATTTTCTTTTTTCTTTTCGAGGGGTTGTTGGCAAATATACCCCCTGTTGTCTATCTGTTGAGCTTCCTTGCGTGTGTGATATTGATCAAATGTATTTGTTTCAAGACCTGACCAATTCAGCCATCTGATAATATTAGTCTCGGAACTGCTGGTCACCCTGCGTCATGTGTGTTGTTGCTTTTTCTTTCTTGTCATTCTCCTTCTTTGTCTTCCCACGTTGCGGTCCTCCGGCTGTCTGTAGGTTTTCTCACTTTCCTCTTATTTCGTTTTTTTACTTTTTACTTTTATTTTTTTGTTTTTTTCTTTCCTTTCCGTGGACTATCGTGTCCTCACCTTCACCTTGCAGGAGGGTTACGCATGATGGTAATCCCGGTGTAATTATGATCCTTGGTCCGCCTCGGATGCCCCCATGGGCGGGGGAGCTGGGAGCTGGGATGTAATACTGATTTTAGTTTCTCTTCTTCTTCTTCTTCATCTTTTTTTTTTTTTTTTTTTTTTTTTTTTTTTTTTTTT
>JUDQ01000307.1:0-42620 GCA_000812075.1 Scedosporium aurantiacum
CCCCCATGTCGTTTCGTTGGTGTGGTCAGCTCAAGCTCAAAAACTCCTGATGCCCTCCAATCCAGGATTTTCTTTATTTCCATCCTCTCACCGTTGTTTTCCTTCATCCCCTTTGCCCTTTGCTGTTTGTGACTTTGTGGCCTTCCATTCCACTCTTTTTTTCGGATCACTTTGGAGACAGGCTCTCTCGAACATCTCTTCATTCTCTAACAGAGATCTCGATTGTCATTCCTTCCTGGCTTGAACCTTCGGAGTATTTCAATTACACGGCCCAACGCCAATCCTTCTAGGACGGACACACAAAGACATCAGCTTTGAACAACTGACCAGCAACCGAGCCCTCAGCAGCGCTGAATTCCTCTCACGGTCTTTTTCATCTTTTATATATATAAAAAAAAAAGAAATATACTACTTCAAGTGTACCTCCAACACCTGGTCACCATGAAGCCAACCTTCGTCATTCCCGCCATCTTTGCCGCCATGGCTTTGGCGCAGCCTCATAACATGAACCGCCATCGCCATGCAAAGAAGTTCGCTGGCGCTGCCCACCGGTTTGAGAAGCGCGCCATCACCACCGAATGGGTCATCGAGACCGCCTGGGTGACCCAGACTGAGTATGTCGACGGAACCACCACCATCACCGTCGAACCCGATGCCACTCCTGCTTCCAAGGACGATAAAGCCGATCCCGAATCTGGCAAGGACGCCCAATTCTTTGAAACTCCGGCCCAGAAGCCCCCGGCGGAACCTACTCCCGCTCCTGCCGCCCCCGAGCCTGTTGTCAACACTCCTCCTCCTCCTGCCCCTACTCCCGAGCCTGTCGCTCCGACCCCCGAGCCTGAGCCTCAGCCCCAACCCCAACCCGTGACCCCCGTCCCCGCCCCGGTCGCTCAGAACCCTACTCCCTCTGTCGTAGCTCAGGATGCCTCTTCCTCATCTGGAAATTACGACACCTCTGTGGGAGGAAACGGTGAACTGACCTTCTTCTCCGTCGGACTCGGTTCCTGCGGTTTCAACGACTCTGGAAAGGACCTGTCCGAGTACTACGTCGCCCTCTCCCATTTGGTTATGGGCGAACTGTCCAACAACAACCCCCTCTGTGGCAGGACCATCACTGTCATGGCCAACGGAAAGAGCGTTGTTGCCACCATCCGTGACAAGTGCGGCGACTGCGCCGCCAATAACATCGATGGTACCGAGAAGCTCTTCATCGAACTCTTCGGAGACCTTGGCCTCGGTCGCATGCCCGTCGAGTGGTACTTGAACGCAAACTAAAGAGCTTGGTTGTTTTGCTCTCCCCGATTTCCATTCTCCTTGTCCCATCATTGCCTGTAGCTCCAATAGTTGCCTTGCTGCTGTCCGCGAGAGGGCACTCGAGCGAGGTAGTTTTGATAAGCGCAGGATCTCTTGGTGTCTTCTTTTTCAATATTCCCCATCTCCATGTTTAGAGTAGGGTAATATGGAAAATGTACATACATTCTTACTCCTCTTTTCTTCGTTTTCTTTCTCTTTTTTTATCTTGGGAAGTCCTCTCGAAGAAGGGCTGCGAAATATACCGCATCGGGATCGGATTTAACGGCATGGAAAAGACCAAGGGTTATGGTCTCTTTATTTTCGTCTTTTTTTTTTTTTTTTTTTTTTTTTTTTTGGTTGGGCTTCGGAACGATATGATGACACCAACCGGCGCAACAATAGCCACCGCGACACGCGCCCGCTCCATTGGTTTGAGGCAAGGGAGAACGAAATCCAACCGTGGCGCGTGGTTGAAAGGTCGGCACGGATTTACCGCATTATGGTGATGAACATATAGAAGAGATTTTACCTTTCTTGATCTTTCTTGTATATATTACTTTATAAGGGTGGTTTTGTGGAAACGTCTGTCCAAGAGGGTCAGCCCTTGAATGACACGCAGAACAGATTGGAAAATTGCCTCCGTAGTCACTCTCGTTATTCTCCTGTGATGCCGATTCCATAAGATGCGGACAGGTGATCGTAATATCACTACACCGCGCTGGACTCAGGTCAGTATAGATAGGAAGAAATGAAGCTTGATAAATGGTAATATGGTCAGCTTTAGAAATGTCACAGATCTGAGATCGGCATAGTCGGGACGAGGACGCGGATCTACGGATCTTATGATCTCCCCGACGTTCAACCTGGTGTAACGAAGTAGGCCGTCTCACGTATCCCTACCAACTCGACCTTTCAGACACCCCCATATAACGCTGTACAAAGTCAACTATACTTATATATATATAATAAAACACATACCATCTTGTTCATAGCACCTACGAACAATCGGACCCTATCTACCTAAACTCAACAATGTCTCTACGTAGCCTCTTGTATCAACACCAATCCCCTGCGCCAGCCTACTCACACTTTCCCTTCTGGGAGCGAGCGACGAGCTGAACGCCCTGGAATGATCGCCAGCCCGTCTCAATAGGAACACTTCCTTCGCATTAGCCTCCTCTCCACCACCCACACTGCTCTTCGCATGCTCGGATGCGTCGTCCACATCCGAAACTGACGCAGATCGGTCGTGGCCTCCCTGGGGAGGAGAAGACGCTCCCGGGACGGATGCCCTCGAGGGCTGAACCCTGCTCCAAACTATCCACCAACCTTTGTTCGTCTTCAAGGTCTTCTCGACGTCACCTGACTTGCGGGCGGAGAAGATGCTGAGGAGGTGAGTGTGCGTCGCAATGGCCTCGGTGCGGGTCCAGAGGGCTGGTTTACCCGCGGGGATGTTGGGGATCGTGGAGTGGACGATGTTGATTTGAGGGTCCCAGACGAGGTCGTACATCGACGATGAAGCTTGAAAGGACGAGGAAGCAGGTCCGGTGTTGTCAGGACGCGGGGGTCGGTAGGTTGTGGAGATTAGGAGGGGTTTGCGGAGCGGGGAAAGCTGATAGTGCAGGGAGCGGTAGAGGGCGTCGGAGGCAAGAGACGGGGTTTCGGGGCGGAAAAGGAACGTGAAGATGAATGGCTTGTTGATGTAGACAATTGCCCGCAGAGAGGCGCGTGTAGGACCCTGGCCATCGTGGGGGGAGATTGCGACGTGGAGTGCCCGGGTGTGCGTAGAAGGTTTTCTGGAGATCTCGCCATCATCGTCGGAAGATGAGTCGCTGGGAGGCTGTTCTTCAACGGTGCCCTTAAGGCCGATGAGAAAATAGCCCTCGGACTCATCGGCTACTTTCTTGGCGCTATTTGGCTTCTGCGTATCGGTGGTAGCTGGACTTTTGGGCTTGTCACCCTGGGAAGCATCCGGCGGGGCAGGACTTCCCGGCTTGCTTTCAGAGCCCCCGAGTGACCAATACGTTCCATAGCCGAGTTTAAGCATGCTCACAAACTTGTCCATGTGGCCTTCAGCTTCTGGTTCCACGGCGGTCGCTTTAGGGTTGGTCTGACTTTGCGCTGGTTCTAGGACGGATGGCGATTCAACAGCCGTATCAGGACTTCCCGTCACTTTCTTATCTGGTCCCTGCTGTTCATTGCCATCGTTGTCTTCGTTGCCATCGTTGTCATCGTTGCCAGCCTCTCCTCCTCGCGAGCGGTTGGCACTCGACGAAGCACTAGGTTGAGGGGGCTGAGATCCCTGGACTTCTGGTGATTTTGGTGTCCGCTCTTTCTGCTTCTTCTCACTTTGTGTGGACGAAGGAGCGCCGATGACGCCGTAAGAGTTCTCCCCCCACGTATAAAGATCCTCAGTCCATTGTACAACGTCCTTCAACGACCCCCTAGTCAACGCACCGACGCCGAGGAAGATGGCCCCATCTTCTGCATCGGGATCCTGCCCCGTTCCCAGCCACGGAACCCCAGGCCCCTCTCCGATGTCTCGCTCGGCGCTCTTGTCACTGGCCCCGTCCGCTTCACCGAACTTAGAGACGACAAGGTCGACCAGCCCGTCTATTCTTCCCACCAAACCCTCCAGCAAATCCCTCTCGCCACTCCCGCGATCCTCCTCCCCGACGCCGACGCCAAGCTCACCAGAAGCGGCGATATTAATCCCTCCAAGGACACTCCGGATGGGGTTTCCGTGCATCAAAACGCTCCACGTCGATAGGAAAAGGTCCCAGTAGCGCGTCAACGCGGAGACGAAGCGCCTTCTTCCCAGCCGATCAAACAGCCTGGATAGCGACGCATCGTGGTGAAGAAGAAAGAGAGAGTGGGCGCGTAGAAGGTCCTGGAGGAGAAGCGCGGCTGGCTTCACCTCTTTGGCCGAGTACTCGAATACATCCTCGCGCTGGGCGGGAGATGATGAAGTTGGTAGCTTGGGTGGTAGGGGTAGCCGTGTGAGGTCGATTGACTATGAGTATGTGTGAGTCGTCTGTCCACTCCAGGCCTTGAAGGTTTACACATCTTGGTTCGGCACGAGGAGTGAATCAAAAGAACAAAATTGATGGCAAAGAAAGGGAAAAGATGAAGAGAAGTAAACAAGAAAAAAGAGGAACAGAGACGGTGGTGTCGGGGATAGACTGGTATTGTATGAGACCTACGCTTAAGATCCACCATCCCGGCTCAACCTCGTGCACCACGACCCTACTCTTCTCCGTCTCGATGACATCCACCGCATCTCCTCCAGAAAAGCCGCGACTGAACTCAACCATCCCCTGCGCTAATCCAATCTGCCTCAGCCGTTCATTGCGCTCCTCATGAGACACATCCTCAGTTAGGCGCGAGCGTTCACGGCGACCCTTCCTTTTACGACTGGTCCTTCGACGACGGCGGGATAGCGTTGTGACGGAGGCATAGTAGACTATTTGGTGAGCGAGGGCGTCCTCATCCTGGGAGGCGGAACTTAGAGATGGGTTGTATATGGCAAGGAAGCCGAGGTGGGCGGGTGTTATCGTAGATGTCATGGCGTTGTGAAGGGTTGAAGAGGTCGGTTCAGGGCTTGGACGCGATGAGATATTGGATGATGATACGAAATGACAGTTCTCCAAACAGGATGTTAACCTGCCAGGCTGCAAGGGAATCTATCCACGGATACGATCCCTACTAGACTAGAAGTGATGGTACAATTTAAGCCGGATTTAACTGGTTTACTCTCCACCCTATCTAAACTACGTGGTAGATCTCTTGACCTATGAATTGATCAATGTATCAACGCATCAACGTTGGTCGCAGTTGCTCTGGAGAGATTGATCTGATCAAGTGACTTGATCAGCTGATGCCAGCTGACCTCTGATCGTGTGCCGAAACTAAGTAATCTACACTTAATCATGACCGCCTGAAATTTAGGGCGGCTCCCAGTAATAAGAATTGTAAACCTCTGAGATCAAGCCAATTGATCACCAAGGAATAATTATTACTACACTTGTCGCTGGTCGGCGGGTTCGCTTCGTTCACATTGTAATTATGCCAATATTGAAGCAGTTGTGGGTAACAATACAATTATAATAGTAAACATTGAATTTTTGTAACCATCAATAGACCAAGAGCATCAAATACAAGGTACTCGTTGACAATTGCAGCCAGAGTGTACATATCGAGGTAATTTATCATCTTCCTCTTCCACATCAATGCACCCGTGATCTTCACGTCTTCACATCTTCCCTGCCCTCTTCCAAGTGTCCCCCTCCCTTCACATGTAATGTTCTATTTCTCACATTATTCCTCCCTAGACCCCCTCAAGCCTTCGCCACCCGCTTATTTGAACTGATCTTCCGTCACACCAGCACCCATCGCCGCCGTGCTGCTGACACCGCCAGTAATCATCTTCTGCAGCTCATCAACGTAGTTGGCACCGCTCCACTTCTGGTGCTTGACGACGTCGACGCCGGTGTCCATCTCAGGCTCCTGGACGAGCTCGCCGTACGCCCTCATGCCGATCTGGCTGTAGGCCTTGGCGAACTGGTCGCTGATGAGCGCGGTGGTGTGGAGACCGGCCAGGGTGATGAACTGCCAGCAGTAGCCGAGCTTGGCGAGACGGCGGATGTAGGTCTCCTGGTCGTCGCGGGGCATCGCGGCCTTCCAGTTGAAAGAGGGGGAAAGGTTGTAAGCGAGCCTACATGGTGGAGTTAGCTAAACGTTCTTTCAGGAGGGGGAGAAGGGGAAAAAAAAAAAAAAAAAAAACAGATGTTTAATGAACTTGTTGGGGTATTTTTTTCACTCACTTCATCTCAGGCCACTTGGAGTGGACACCCTTGGCGAACTCAACAGCCTGGGCATAGTCGGGAAGCTTGCTCTCCATCCAGATGGCATCGCAGTAAGGCGCATAGGCAACAGCCCTGTTGATGGCGCATTCGCATCCGCCCTTCAACCTGAAGTAGCCCTCCCTCGTCCTGGCGGCATCCCAGTTGAAGTAGAGATCGAAGCCGGTGATGCGCCTAGCGATGGCCCTGGCCTCTCCGTTACCCTTGCCCTTGGCCTCGGCGAGGTACTTGGCGATGGTGCCCTTCTTGTCGGAGAACTGTCCGGCGTTGATGGCCTCGACGACGGCCTCGTCGAAGGTCTTGAGCTTGGCCTGAGCCAACCAGTTGTCCTCGACGGCCTGGAGCTCGGCGCCGACCTTTCCGGCCTGCTCGGCGGCAACCATGACGTCGGCGAGGGGCTGGAGCGAGGCGTTGGTGGTGCCCTGGATGAAAGCGTGGTCACGGGGGTCGATGCTGGTGGAGATCAGAGTAGCAGCCTCGGCGTCGGTTCGGCAAACGAGGACAAGATCGGTGCCTGTTAGTCAAAAAACGGTTAGCCACTGTGTCTTTTTTTTCCCCTTCCTTCTTCTTTTTTTCTTGCCCCATTCTTCTTTGCATCCGGGTTTTTTTTTTCTTTCTTCTTACGAGGGGCTAGTTATTCCATACCCATAATATCGGCCTGAGCTCGGATGGCGATGAGGCGGTTAATGTGCTCGCTAATGGGAACAAGAACCTTTCCGGCCATGTGACCGCACTTCTTGGTTCCGGGAGCCTGGTCCTCGATGTGGATACCGGCGGCACCCTTCTCAATGAAGAGCTTGGTGAGCTTCATGACGGCAGTGAGACCGCCATGGCCAGTGTCGGCATCGGCAATGATAGGTCGGAGGTAGTCAATGTTGGCGACACCGGATCGCTTGTTCTTGGGAGTAGTAAGACGCTCCTGGCGCTGCTTGCGGTCGTGGAAGAGCTGGGCCTGGAAGAGGTGGCCGACCTTGTTGGGGACGGTGGTCTTTTTTGTGTGGGCACGCAATGTTAGAACCAGACGCACGCCCTCGAGCTCGGTGCAGTGCTGATAAGAATGCCTTTCTCAGCGCTGACGAGGAAAACTTACGTAGGGGTAATCGGCCAAATCGGGGCCGGGCTCATCGGTGGAGGAGGCGGTGGAAGAAGATTGCCAGCCGGAGACATAGACGGTGTCAAGGTACTTGGCCATCTGGGTCACCATCGTAGGGTCGAGACAGCCATAGGTGTAGCTGGCATCGCGGTTCTAGAACCCAATTGCCCTGGTTAGTTTTCCAAATTTTTCTCGTTTCCCGGCTGGATTTCTTTCCGGTCCAGATCTTTTTGGGCCGGGTTTCTACGGCCTTACCTGGAATCGGCTCTCGAGGATCCTCCATAGCTTCTTGGACTGGTTGTTTCCGGGGTATTCGATCTTGAGGTTGCCGCGCTTCGACACAATCTGCTCGGCGGTGAAGGGTCGCTTGGTGTACCTCCATCGAGAGTCGCTCCACCACCTCTTGACCTGCTCGACCTCCGCGGCGAAGGCCCTATCCTCAGCGTCGAAGTCCGCGGCGGGGTTAAGCATGTTGTTGGCCGCCATTGTGAATGTGTGTGTGTGTGTGTGTGTAGGTTGTAGATGTATGGGAAAGGTGTTTATCAGGAACGGAAGCACGTCTCACACGCAATGGGCAATCGTCACAAGCTTAATTTCTTCTTCTTACTTCTCTAAGATTGGAGAATAGGTATGGGGAGGTGCGGGGAGGAGGGGAAGAGAGTCAAGGAGGAAATGGGATAGGGAGGAGAGAAAAAGGTTAAGAAAGGCAGGATACTCGCAACACATATGAGAAACTGGAGATAGCAAAAAGTTAAATCATATCGTCATAAGCACTTACACACGCCCCCAAGTCTAGTCCAGCTTCCTCGGTCCAGTCGGTCCAACGGGTCCGATACGGGCGGGCAATCCCAGAAACAGTCATGCTTCCTCATCCCTAGTGGCACTACAAATGCGATCTCCTCCGGGTCTCTTACACTAGATGACTCTCTACTGGGTGGAGGAGAGCCAAACCGGGTCACGGTGTACACGAAACCTTTTTAGCTGGTGTCCTCCGAGGACCCTCTACTTCGTACACGGTGATCAAGGGAAAGGGTTCTCTGCAAAGCAAAGCCGGACCCGTACCAGCTACAAAGATCTAGACCAACACGCCAATAACTTCTTTGGGAATTTCACACCCCTCCCCTTCGCCCCCCAATCCCCCATTTGCCCAGGCTCTCTCCCGCCGGCTTCGAGCATTTGCCCCACAACCTCGGGAGGACAGCTTTAAACCGGTTTACAACGAGTAGAGAATGGCGCGAATATGTCCGCCACGTTTCAATGGTCAATGGAACCGGGGGTTGGTAGCCGAGGACAATTAATTCGAATTATCGTGACTTTACTGACTCATTGTTGAAGCCCGGCTGTTGCTTGCGCCGGACGGATTTACATCATTCACCGTTGCCTTTTTTTTTTTTTTTTCCTTCGCTCTCTTTATTGGAGTGGTGGATGATGACTGGTCATTAAATTGGAGGGGCAGTAGCTCTCACTGGCTTTCCTACTTCTAGTGCACACTATAACACCCTACACTAGTTTCCAGACCACTGAGCTGACGATCTCTTCGGCTCAAAGGGGGTGGGTGGGACGGAGGCGTGCGTGGAGAATTGAAGAAGAAAAAAGAAAAGAAAAACGAGGAAGTAAAAAAAGAAAACGAAAAAAAGAAAAGGAAAGGAAAGGCAGCAAGTGGTTCTCAAAGGTGACTCGGCTCCCGCACCGAGGCGATTTGTCCGGCATTGGCCGAGGCTACCGACCTTCGCACAGGCTCCAGACCTCCGCCGGTGGGAAAAAAAACACACGCGCCCACATTTGATCCCACATTTTGCAGGTACGAAAGCATTTCGCTTCGAGGGTTAAAAGAAGCCGAGATTCGAATGCAGCAACCATGTATGATTCGCTCCGTCATCTTCTTGATCTAGATCGAGTAATGGAGATAAGTCGGTCTCCGAGCTGGAAGAGTCACTGAACCCTTTCTACTTCGTACATTACGAGTTACAAACGCTACTGTTCTCTTTTTGCAGGCATTACGAAGTACTTCGGGTGTAGGAACTCCTTGCATCAACTTTCCCATGTGGATCGCTTTCTTGCTATACACTCCTTCCTTCGTAGTGTACGAAGTAGTACTGCTAGGAATTAGTGTGCGAAGTACAAGAAACCGCAGAGGTTGTCAAGCCGCATCTAGATTCTACTTCGTTACAGCATCTCTCTCGATTTGGTTCTGAGTCACACTATCCAAAGACAATTGGGGATTATACTCGGCACGCCTATGCAGCAACAAGCAGCAAACAAGCTGTGACTCTTCAATGTATGTTCTTTCCCCTTTTCAGCAATTGAGATGGTTCCGGCTAGAGGGAAGTTGGGAACGAAAAGTACTCAGTACATTCATCCTATCAAGTCTGGGCAAGAGGGAAGCTGGAGAATGTGGAAAGGGCACTTGCGGCTACTGGGCAATGGCCAGGCTTAGCATGTGATGTCAACTCGAGGATCATCAATGGAGCACGATCATCCAGTAGTAGTGCACAGAAGTAGTGTAATACTTCGTGTCCCGTTCCTTGCCCTCGCCGCCGCCGCCGCCGCCGCCACCTTTCCACATGTTTTTCACCTGGCATGCCCGACACATATCCAGGGAGTCACGAGCGGCTGACATGTCGGTGAGAGCGTGAGAACTACAAAGTACAATTGCACGCATTGATGACGGGCGTCGATGGTTTCCCCCGACTGACCTCATAAAACTTTCCATGTGAAAGTCGACATGGGTTCATGAAACATGAAAGTGGGATGTGGCAGGTGCCAGTGCCAGGTTGGGGGGGCGTGCAAATACCGAGACTTGGACCAACCATGTGGGGTACAATTGTACTATTTACTCGACTCACATCATGTGTGGTGAGCTCGTCTCTCAAGGAGTCTCACTCTCTCAGTTTCATTGTCAACATCCATCCTAAGAATCGTCCCACTACTTCGTGGAAATTTGTTCGTTTCATTTGGAATTTTCATCAAAAAAAGAAGAAAAAAAAAAACCCCTACTAAACTGGGCATGGAGAACGAGTGCCCTTCTCTTCCGGTTTCCCTTCTCTTTTTCTCCCCAACTTATTCCCGGAGAGGATCCTATGCAGATTCCCAGGCCAACATGTCCTCCAATCGCCTTTGATGGGGGAAGCTCAAGTACTGCAGGCCCACGACAAAGCTAGCGTTCACCCATCCGAATCTGTCCCATTGGTCAATGAGTTAGCCGCGTCTTGGCCGCCGGTTCGGAATTTAATGTACTCACCCTTCCTTGGCAACACCCTTGAAGCCTAGGCCCTGGTTTCCATACTCGGCATCGACTCGGTGCGGTTCCGACTTGCGAGTAACGTCGTACTTTTCCACCACCACGCCATTATAATCCCTAGCCGCCGATGTCATCATGTACAGCCACTTGTAGGCCAGGCGACATGCCTCGTTTTCAAATCCGTAGCGCCGAAGACCCTCCCACGCGAGCATCTGCTGCGGCGCCCAGCCGTACGGGTAATCCCACTGCCGTTGAGGCCTGTCCGGCCCGAGCTCGCCGCGGGATGACTCCGTCGTCGACGTGAGTCCGCCGTACGCCTCGAGCTTGGGGATCGCCGTCTCCCGGACAAGCCTCTCGGCCTGCTCCTTCGTCGCGACGCCAGCCCAGAGCGTCCACAGCGTCGTGGCGCTCTCGTATTCCGTCCGTTCCTTCGTGGCGATGTCGTAGTCGAAGAACCAGCCCTTTTCCTCGTCCCAGCAGTACCTTTGAATCGCCTGCTTTCGCTTCTCGGCGCGCTCCTCCCAGAGAGCCGATGTTAGCGTCTCGCCGGGCTGGAGATTGCTGCCCGCGCAGTACTCCTCAGGCACGACGAGGCTGTCGTCGAAATAGGTGCGGATGGCCTTTGCAATGTCGGTCTCGTACTTATAAAGCAGGCAATTGAGGTCGACAGTCACGAGATCGGCACAACGGTTCTCTAGGCGGTAGCTCGTGTCGTGGCCCGACTCTCGGATAGCTGCATGTCAATTGTCTGTGTTTAGTTCATGTACACGTATTATCTTTGTTGGGAAGGGAGGGAGGAAGGGAGAGATGAATGAGTGAGCGAGACTAACCTCGATCATGCTCAAAGTAAGTATCGAGCTCGGGCTCCTTGACTTTACCCCAAGTATATGCCTCGATAAACTCGTCGTACGTCATGCCGTGTTTCTCGGCATACGGCGTTAGGACGTGCTTAAAGTGGCCGGGCTCGGTCTCGGGCGGAACGCCAAGACCCTCTGGCAGGTAGCGGGAGAGGCCGGTCTCGGCGTCGTAGCGCGGCTCGGCCGTCCAAACGCTCGAGTACTCCTTGATAGCGGCGAGAAGCGCCAGGCGTAGCCACTCCTTGGAGCTCTCTTCATCCTTGATCCGTTCGTAGACGCGGAGGGCCATGTCGGTAAGGAAGGGCGGCTGGGATCGGCAGAGGTAATAGGATCTCGTGGCGTTCAGGATCTTACCGTAGTGTTTGATGCAGAAGCAGAAATTGTCAACCATGCCCTTGGCGAGGTCCACGCGGTCGTTCACGAGGAGCCCGAGACTCTCAAAGTACGAGTCCCAGCCGTAGAATTCGTTGAACCGTCCGCCGGGAACCACAAACGGAACTCCCCGGAGCGTCTTCTCCCCGGACTCGGGGTCGGTGACCTCCTCCATGGCGACGGTGAGAAGGCCGGGCTTCCGGTTGAGATCGCGGAGGAGCTCGGGGGTGATCTTCTCGGGAAGCATCTGCACGTCGAGACGGATCTCGGGCCTGTCGGCGGCGACTTTTTTGTAAAACTCGTACTGCTTCGGCTCGCCGTGCGGCACGTAGATTCGCGGCCTCGGGTCTTCGGTCCAGTCCTTGGGGTCGACGGCGGCGATCTCGACGGTGGAGGCGTCGATTCTCCGGGTGAGCTTGTCCCAGAAGTCGTCGCGGATGCGCCTTTCGAGCCGCCTGACGGGGTTTTCGTCGAGGCGGCTGAGCCGTACGGTGAGCTCCTTTATGCCGTCGTCTTTGGCGATGGTCAATTCCTGGAGGAGGTTGGACACCTGGTAATGGCCCGAGAGCGTATAAGTGCCGGGCCTGCCTGGCGTTGACGTGGGCAGTTCTATGGACTGGCGGGTTCAAAGCCACTCTCGTGTGAGTAGAAGTCTTGTCACTGGTCTGCCTATCCCCTCGTATTGGAGCTTACCATTGGGCCTCCGTCCGCCTTGGTGATTTGCATGTCTTTATCCGTATCTTCCTGTTCGAGGAGCCTCTTGAGAGTCTCCTCAACTTTGAGTTTGAACTCAAAGTCTTCATCTTGGCCACCTAAGAGGGGAGTCGTGAGTGTCAGGGCTTGGGGAGCAGAGGGTAGAAACTAGTCACGTACCATTTTGGGACTCCTCGATGGGGTGTTTAGGCTCGCTCTGGATCGCTCTTAGTTAGCGCAACGTTATTCTGACGATGAACTTGTCTTGTTCTGCTGCCCAGTCGCTCCAGGAGATTTAAATAGGAAAAGAAGAAGACGACGACGAAAAGCAAGGGGAAGGAAGATGCATCGTACCTGGGCAGTATTTCTAGTTGTCTTCTCAGACTCGTTCACGGCGTTCCCACCTTCGTTAGCGCCCGCGGGCACGGCAGCTTCAGCGACAACCTCAGCACCAGGCTGACTAGTCTCAACAGGGTTCGCCATGGTATCACGATGATGACTTCTCTCGGAACTATAGCGTAAAAGGTCCAATGCTCTGCCACCAGATACGATGATAGACGCAGAGCGGGGAGGAGACGGCTCTCGAGGAAAACGAATAAGAGGGGTATTTAAGCTTCTAGGGGGTAGAGCATACGTCCGTAAGTTGCCTGGCGGAGGAAGCAGGGAGGGCGGGATAATAAGAGAGGAAGGTGGAAATGGGTTAAGGATGGTTCGGGATCTCCACGATGACGGTCTTGGTCGAGCTGGGGTGAGGGTGAGGGTGAGGGGCAGTGCCATCCAAGCACAAGCACATCTACTTCACTATTCGGCGGGTTTCAATGCATACACTATTTTTTTGGTTTCTCTACTGGCGGACGGGGGAAGTACTTTTTAGGAGAGGGAGCTGATCCGGGCTGGACTGGGCTGGACTGAGAACTGGGAATAGGGATGGGGATGGGGATGGGGATGGGGATGGGAACGACGACTTGATTTGGGGGGAAACCGGCCACTAGAACGAGAGGGATCGTACTTCGCATGCAAAGTCTGAAAAATCACAGGATTCCTTGCGCAATCACCCGCGCACACTTATCGAACAGGCCAAAGGATCGGGCTGAACGAAGCTTAGTGCGATGCGGGTTTAAGTATCAATGGCACCAGCGCGGGAGCTTGAGTGGACAGAGGACAGAGGGACAGAGGGACAGAGAGACAGAGAGAGGGAGCCAGATGGTGGAGGGGTTGGGTTGGGGAGGGGAGGAGGGGGGATCAATGGATGGATCGAACTTTCAACCTGGTCTCGATCTGATGAGGGGTTTTGATGGAGTTGAGGTTGGTTCAATGCTGTCTCATCGTCTGGTCCCTTTGGGCTTGGCGGGGGTCACGATCTGCTGGCTGCTGGGATCAAGGTGCTGCGACCCGATCCATTGAAGAAGACGCTGCGACTCTCAATTGGCTTTGCGAGCAATGCGTTATTACGTCGAAATACTTAAACCTCGTAATAATACGCCGAAGGAGAAGCAGAAGCAGAGACAGAAGCAGAGCCAGACGCAGGCGCAGGGATCTCGAAGAAAAAAGTGGAAAAACCTCCCTGCAGGTCGGGGACAGGTTTGTTCGAATCTGACTGAAGCATTTGATTGATTCCGGCAACGGGATCAGTTCAATCCTAGTTATTTATCAAAGTTCCACTCCATACAACAGACGCATCACTCATCACTCATCACACATCGTGAGAGAACATCATCGGCCTTGTTCTTCCCACCACCAGAACTATTTCTACTGGATCTCAACATGAACTCCCTTGATATTTGAGGCCGGGCACATCATCTCTCAAATCATAGCCCCAAAGATGTTGATGGTAATTACTATCCGATCGTAGCCACTTGATATATAAACTCCAGTCTTGTTGGAATTTTTAAATAAACACAGCTTACGAAGTACATGTAGAAGACCTGAAAGACCAAATAAGAAACGGAATTCCAACTTCGAATCCGCATCCACGAAAAGTTGTAAAGGGCTCTCTTGGGCTTAGGGCAGGACAACAATAACTTATAAGCCTGTGCTCTGCGAGTAGCTACAAACGCCAGCGGGTAAAGAATGTTGCTGCCATAGCCCCGATGAGAAACCAAGTCGTGCGACCAAGAAATGGGAGCAACGAGGAAGGGGAATGAAAGGTAAGAAATGAAAAAAATGTGAGGAATGAAAAACGGTAAGAAATGAAAAAAAAAAAAAGGTAAGAAATGAGAGGGCAAGTGCGAGCGGGAGGATGATGCATCTCAGCATCTCAGCATCTCAGCATCTCAACACCATCCCAAGATCATCTCAACATCATCTCAACTCGGCTTGAACGTGTATCTCAAGCATCCAACATCCGTATAGCCACCGGCTCCGCCATTGTTACCTAAGAACGCCCAAGTTAGGAGAGTTGAAGAATTGTTCGATTTCCTATTCTTTTTCTTTTCTTTGTAGACTTACACTCCTGATAGTCCTTCCGGATTATTCTTGAGCATGTCAGCTCCGTATTATCGAGCACTGGCAGTTTAGGATCCATCTTCTCCTGCGTTGTCACGCATCCCTCAATCCACTCAATGTAGAAGTTATATTTCGCATAGCGCTTTCCATTGCTCCAACCGTGTTCGAATCTATTATTTTCCGACGCTGACATCGCCGCAGGCGATTTCTCGCACATTTGTTGTAGTGTAGTGTACACCCCGCCCTCGACGTCCTTGAAGTCCTGGGGGTTGACGTCCCTGTGCTTGAACACGTCGTGACAGTGCCGCTCAAATCGATCCAACGGCGTCTTGCACTGCGTTCTCGGCCGCAATTTCTGTCGTGGGGGGGTAATGAGAGTTAACAGAGAGACAGAGAGACAGAGAGACAGAGAGATAGAGAGACAGAGAGACAGAGAGACAGAGCTTGGTCGAAGGGGAGTCCACTTACATTTGGCACATCATATCTAGGGACGCTCGCCAGGTCAGTCTCGTTTAGAGGCTGTGGGAGAGCAAAGACCGCCGAGAATGCGAGCATGGCGAAGACGAGTTTTCGGAGCATTTTGAACGAGAGGTTCCAACGAAATAGCACAATGTTTGCGAGGGAAAGAGGGGGGGGGAGGGAGGATCGAGAGGCGAATACTAGTAAGAACCGATGTTCCTCTGTCCTTCGACTGGAAATGCGCTTCATTTTATAACCCAACGGAGGCTATTATATCCCCCTCCCCATGACTTTATGGAATTGTCCCGCAAGTGCCCGCGCCTGTCTGCAATCTCGATGAACATTGGTGGTGGAGATCAAGGACCAACAAGGCTAAAGAAAAAGGCTTGAGCAATCCAGTTCGGTATCAGTGGTGCAAAGAAGCCAAAAACCCAACGGAAACCTTTCATCAGCATGCCTCCCCTGAGCGAATGGTGATGGATTATGCCTCTCCTTCGATGCCAATGGCGCGGGTATTCGCCCTTTGGACAATCCGAGCTTACACGGGCTTCGCCGTCTTTGGACACAGTTGAAAAGGTTTCCGCTGCTCCGAGGCTGCGAGGGCATTCTGGAGATCCCTACGTTTCTGGGCGGCAGACGATAAAGTATCAAGAAGTCGGTTACTCATTGGCTGCAGTGCACGTTCGATTCCTCTTCTTGATCAGTCCTTGGATCCAACCCATTCTTCATATAACTCAACATTCCTAAGCCCAAGCAGTTCAAACTTCTAACCCCGGAGATGTTGAGCATATTAGGAATGAAGCGAAGTGCAAGGTAGACGCTTTCAGGGGCCTCTCTCCATCATGCCCTCCTAGGGCGTGCCCGTGCTGCGACAAAGGAATATCATGCAAGCGAGAAGCTGTCTCGACTTGGGCGCAATGGTCCGTATGACAATAGCACCGTCGACGCTCGTAAGATTTCAAAAAGGACAAAGGATATCTAGCTATGCTATGGCGTCCGACGGGGAAAAGAGCCTCCCCTTCGTCGAGCAGAAACAGTTCTTCCGAGCTTGCACCCATGGCTGCCGCTCGAACCTCACCTTTCCGAAGCTGCGCCAGTGTGTCCAATTATGACCTAGCTCTCGATCACATTGGAGATGTACATGAAGCTACTTGCTGCGCCTCCATGTTGTGTCGTGTCTGCTCATCAACCGATGCTCGGTTATCAGATATGGCGGCCATGAAAGACTGAGGTGGTCCCAAAACGGCCCATCTCGTGCCAAGATCACGGCGAAAGTCCAAGGCACTGCCACCCTCACTCGTATTTTCCCATTCAAAGGATCCCCGTAGCTGCCCAACATAACATACCAACCAGTAAGCACGAGTATCAAAGTACCAAACAAGCACAAACCTGCGCTGCCATTGACCCATGAAATAAAATAAAAACGCTCAAAACTAGCAAAAAGCAAAAAGAACACCGTGTAACTATCCATTCCATTGGCCCTCAACGCGAAGGAAGCCCACGCAATCAACCACTCAGTCAATCCTCCTCGTCCTACCCCAGACCTCATCAGCATCTTTCCTTCCCAACGTCTCCGGCACCCTCCAAGACACAAACACCGCCGACCCGACGGAAAACGCGGCGAAGACAAAGTAGACCCACCCCGCGCCACCCAACCAGCTATTCAGCCAGTTGTTGACAATGGGGAAGAACTGCACGACTAGGAAGGTCGCCGTGTAATTGGACGCGAGACACCACGACTGCGTGGCGCCGACGGCCTCCTGCCCCACGAGCTCCGAGGCCATGATGAAGGGCACGGGGCCCAGGCCGACGGCGAAGAAGCCGACGAAGAAGAGCACGGCGAGCGCCGAGAGGATCTTGGCACCAAAGGTAATGGAGAGGGCTAGGGCCAGGGAGCTAGATCCTTGGCCGATGATGGAGATGAGGAGGCAGGTCTTGCGGCCGATGCGGTCGGGGAGCGGAGAGCACGCGACGGTCATGAAGAGGTTGACGCACGAGATGGCAATGGTTAGTAGTGCCGAGCTTATGGGGAGCAAGTCTGCTAGCAGCGATACCGAATACACAATAATGGAGTTGATGCCGCAGAGCTGCTGGGCGAACATGATTCCCACGCATGCCACGATTGCAGGTCTGTATAGCGGGTCTCGGACGACTTGAATGAAGCCTAGATGTCCCACCGACCCTCCAGACCCAAGCCTGCTAGTAACCGTAGGTGTCGTTGGAATATCCGAGCTAGATTGAGCGAGCAGGCGTGCATCCTCTGCCGCCGCCACATCATCGTCGTCGTTGTCATCCTTGGTCCAACCCTCCACTTCGTCGCTGATATCAAAGGTTTTCCCTCGAATCCGCTGCAGTGTTTTCCTCGCCTTGGCACTTTTTCCATGAGCCGCAAGCCAAGCCGGGCTCTCGGGGACAATGACTAGACCGAGCGCCTGCGCCGTCGACAGGAACAAGCCGATGGCAAGGATCCATCTCCAGGCGTTTCCGTAGCTCAAGAAGTAGCCGAGCGTCTGAGTAGCTAGAATCCCAACATTGATGGAGACTTGCGTCATGGCACCAAAGATGCCGCGCTCCTTGGGCGGTGCCACCTCGCTGATGTAAAGCGGAACAATCACAGTTGAAGCACCGGCTCCAAGACCCGTAATGAAGCGTCCCGACCCCAGCATGAAAACGCCTCCAGATACGGTTTCGAGGAGAGAGCCGATGAAATACGACAGAGCTGTCAACCGCATGGCGGGGAGACGGCCTCGCTTCGAGGATATCGGGCCAGCGGAGAGGGCGCCGATGAGACCGCCAATGGTGAAGACGGAGGATATGGTCGCGAAGGTGGCATCGGACATGGGAATGCAGTCGGGGAACCATGACGACTGGGAGCTGGCCTGCTTGCTATGCGAGGGCTTGACGGACGTGAACCAGTTGGCGGCCCTCACCAGGAGGGCGACTCCGATGGACTTCTTTTGGCAGGTGACGACATCTTGCGGCGCGTTGAGCTCGGCCTAGAGATTTTTGGTTAGGAGACGCATCAGCATCTAGATTGCCAAGGTGTGCAATAGCTGGGAGGAGGCCTTCCGCTTTCTTGGGACTTCGGGAGAGAAGGTCGTCGTACGTACCAGATGATATCCAAATTGCAGAGGTCCGAGTGTCGAGATGAAGACCAAGAGAATGAGGTATACGCTCACGTCCCGGATGCACTGTCTAAATGATGTCGACATGATTGCATTTGGCTGCAGTGGTGTCGCTTGATGGGCGAGGAGAGGATGAAAATGCTGGGTTCGTCAGGTCTCTGGGCCTTGGCGTTGGATGAGGGAGCTGGACGAGGTGCTCTGCCCATGACCAGTGTGGTCTGTCTGGTGCAGGCTGTAGGATTGCAGAGGGGACAGGTACAACCGCGTGTCACGACGAAGCTCAATGACTATTACGAAGTACTTCGTACATGGTGACGCGAAGCGGAGGAGACAGTGTGGGCTGCTCCTTCAATTGCTCCCAGGTACAACAGGAAGTATTGCCCAGTGCATTCTGCCTAGCTTGCATCGCTGTAGCTTCATCACGTGGGGTTCCTAGAACCTCATCTTTCAAGACGACTGTTTCAATTGATTTTGTTGGTCAATCAACTTCACATTGCTACGAAGTACGAAGTATTGTGCAGTGGTCAAATGGTCTAATACTTCGTATTCTCGAGACAACTCGACGCAAAAAAGTAAAAAGTCTGAAAACGGTCGATACCCAATCCAATAATTACATGGGTGTCGACGCTATCAATGCGAGACAAAGACCACACCAGCTCGAGGACCTTGGTATATTTTTGATCCATTCTAGCTCAAGTATTTTTGATCCGTTCTAGCTCAGGCGCTGTTTGCAATTTCCCTCTGCACCGCCGTCTCGAGCTTCTCCAAATCTTCATCCCGCAAATCAATAGCCTCATTGTCCGTCTTATCGTACAACGTACCGCCCTCAGCCCATATCCGACGAAGGGTAGCCAGAGTAGCCCAACCCTTTCCTTCCTTCCAAGCATCGTCCTCTAGCTTGCGTAGATCGTCGAGGGGAGTGTATTCCACCTTCCACGGCTGACCACCCGTCTGCTTCTCGAACTCGGCCAGGATCTCCTTGGGCGTCACCACGAAGGACTGGATCTTGACGGCTCGGTCAAAGGATGCCTCGGGATGTTTCAGAGCCGCTACCACTCCCTTCCCAACGCTGCAGAGAAAGAAACCACATGTTAGATGCATTATTTCCTTTTTTTTCCCTTTCTTTTTTTGGTTGGGGTGCAGGATTCGTAGACGAAAAGGTGAGGATGTGTAATTAGTACTTACTCTCTCATGGTGGTGAACCCCACCTTGCCATTTCCATCCTCGACCAATATGGCTCTCTTGTTCTTCACATCAAAGCCACCAATCCTCTCATTAAATCCGGGCAGCGTAAAGTACATATCCACATAAGGTCCCGTCACGAGGTAAGTGGGCTTCACCCTCTTCAGCTGCTCCCTCGCAAACTTCCTCACCTTCAGCTTAAGCTGATGCGGCTTCTCCGTCGCGCTCTTGGGCCCATACTCGATATCCGTGCCGTACTCGGACGGGAAGAACCACTTGACGCTGCCATTCTCCTGCTCGTCGGCCCACTGCAGCAGGTTCGTCTGGTGGTCGAGGACGTTGCGCCCGACGGCCGAGACGACGGTGTCGATGTCCTTGTAGGCGGCGAGGACCTGGTCCTTGTCCGTGACGTCTCCCGTGATGACGGAGGCGCCGCGGGAGGTCCAATCCTTGAGGAGGTCGGCCTTGGTTGATGCCGTGTTCTCGCTCGTGAAGATGGTGACGTGGGGGAAGGCGGGGTTAGCTGCCAGGATAGCTTCGGTGATGAAGTATCCGATCTGCCCGGTGGCACCGAAGATCAGGATCCGCGAGGGTTTGAACGAGGTCATGATTTTCGTCTTTCTAGCCTACTACTGCTACTCTACTCGCAGTTTCGTATTCGGTGGTGTGATGGAAGGTATTGTTTACCTTCAATTGTCCTTCGATTGTGATAAACTAGAAAAAGAGGAGTGCAATGTGTCGAGTTGTCAGTGGGGTGACTCTTTTATACGAAGTGAATCTACGTCGTTGTGCAGGAAATCGAGGGGGAGGGGAGGGCCCGTTGCCAACCGATGAAGCTCCCCGGATCCGATATTGACCCCATCGACGATTAATAATTGCTGCGTCTTCCGATGCTTCGGCTGGGGTTCCTTGGCTCTTGGGTTTCTCGAACTTGCCCACTTAGACTGGGTCCTTCCGCCCTTCCAGGTGTTATCGTTCATTATTCATGTTGTTTGGTTGCGCCCAATTAATAAGCGCCTTTTTTCCAGAATTCCATCATCATGCAGCTCGATGATAACATTTGAACATCGCGACAGAGTGGAAACTACTCTCGATCTTTCGATCTTTCGATTTCTTGACGAGTTTCCTCCTGCAGAGCTGCATCTCCTTGGAGCAGAGCTGGCAGATTCGATCTTAGGAGAAGGCAGAGCGAATTGAGGACTTGGTCGTTATCGTTAAAGAAGGGAGACTCGTCCATCAGCTCTTCCGATACAGGCCGCGTGCGTCTAAGCCGGAAGAGAAACTCGGAATTAACCCACCAAGCTCAAGCTCGAACAACCAAGCTCCTGCCTCTTGCCTCTTGCCTCTTGCCTCTTGCCTCCCGCCTCTTGCCATTGCAATTGTAAGAATTTCAAATCCCCGAGCCAAAAGTTACGAACAAAGTAATAGTTCTCGAACCAATCCAGACCACTTAGACAACCAAGAAACCCGTCGCTATCCGTCCCCATCATAGAGCAAGGTAATTCGCAACTTTCTTTCATCTACCAAAGATAGTGGAACTGTCTCACACCCATCCGATATCGCTAGACCAACCGACGAAGTAAACTAATACCAAGTACGAAGTACAGCCCCAGACACCAAAACAGCACAGAGATAAGCAAAGGGCGCAAAGGGCGTAAAGCCCCTTGACTCTGCAACCAAACCCCTCCCTCACTCTTCCCCTCTCCAACATCAATTTCAACGGCGATCACCGTCTAAAAAGTGGAAGGAGGTGTGAAGTGGTCTAAATGCGGACATGATAAACCCGGGGAAGCGATATGCGCTCCCACTCCCCAAATACTTCGCAAGATGTACTTCATATGCGCACATCAATGATGCATATATGTGCATGCAGGCTGATGATAATGCTGCCCAACCCCTCCCATCTCGCGATTTTGCTACTTGCCTGATAGCTTTCGTTCCTTTTCCTGTTGCATAGTGGAGAAGGTCGTGTAGAGGGAGCTTGAGGCCCAAGTCGGAGATTCTAAGCTGAAGAGCTCAGATACACTCACCACTCGAAGCAGGCGGTGAAGCTTTAGGAGGTTTCTCATGCGCACACCACTTTCCCTGCCACTACGAGTACGTACTAGATGCGTTTCATACCATGTGTGTCCTAAAAGATTGTTACTATTGGACGAGGCGAAAAGCGAAAGAAAAAAAAAATTGCGAGTCAAACACCTCCCCAAGCGTGTGTTGGTGGGTGAGTATGTATGTATTTCCCTTTTTCTATCTTTTGCCCGAAAACGTGAGCGTGCATCCGTCCCCAAGAAACAATGGCAATCCACCCTGAGGTATATCCCAGACCGAATGCAATCCTCTGTCCAAACGAAGCGTGAGAAGTAGAAAGTAGAAGAAAAAAAGAACAAGAACAAGAAACCGGTCCATGAAAAAAAGTATAAACATACTCGAGAATCGAATGACGCCTTGAACCACCAATCCGGCTTACGCCGCCGTACCAGAAACTCCAATGTCCCCATAGGAAGTGATTAACAATATCATTATGAACAATAGCAGTAGTGTATGGTCGTGACGGTAACAATAGCTTCCCCCGCGTTCTCCTTTTTTCCATTCGTTCGCAATCCTTTTGCGTGACCGCAAGTTATATGGCACATCTCCTCCGCCGCCTTGACCTGAGCTCCTTCTCGGTCTCTAACAGGCGGCTTTGAACCCATGTGCGAAAGGGCTTATCGGCGCGAACAAGATCGCAATTGAGCAATTCGGTCAATGCGCGCTTGATGCCCTCGTTGACATCGAGCAATTGCTGTTCTCGCGTGGCAATTTCGCAAAGAGTAGCTTCATCAAGGATTGTTTCGAGGGTTCGGTTGTCGCGGCGGCTGATGGGCGGAGAGGCGAACCGGTGGCGACCGGCGCTTCGAGTTGGAGAGAGAGAGGGTGAGGTAGTGGTAGAATCGCCCAGTGTAGAGCTGCCGCGAATCAAGTCGAGGCTTTCCCGTATCCTGTCATGTTGACTGTTGAGGCGGAGATACTCTTGATAAGCCATGTTCTTGTTGTCGGTATCGTCTAGACTGCGGACTTGTGCTGTCAATCCCATGATGATGTCGCTCAAACGTGTCTGCTCGAACGACTGTGTGTATGTGCCGAGGGGGATTGGTTTATATTAATCGTTCGGGAGTTTGAAGTCGTCAAAGGGGGAAATTAAAGTTGAGAGGACGAAATAAAGGGATGTTTCGACGAAATGGGTGACGGTATGACCGGGAAATTGGTACCGGACCGGGGTGAGGTCATGTACGAAGGAGAATAAATGAGTTTTATGGCAAGCAGAGATCGTGGAAACCCATGCCAAAGCCGACGTAGTAATTGCGATGGCGAGACAGATGACGGATTCTGTTCAACCTTTTTAAAAGAAAATAGGTCGTCTCGAGCGTATCCTACCTTGTCAAACAAACAAGTTGGCTTGCAGCGCTGGTTGCAGAGAAGCTATTGCACAAGAGGCCCGCATATGCAGAGCAAGGAGGATGACCCAATTGCCCCTCTGAGAAGCTGTAGAAGCGGGTGACAAGAATATTTGTCCGTGCCGACTTGAGCTGAACGGTCTCGATCAGTGGAGAGGAGAGACCTGGGTTCTGGCAGTATAAATGATCTCGAGCGTTTGGGCTGCAGGGTTCGTGTTGCAGGAGTCTGTCGTTCGATGCGGAGTGGGCTCGGAGAGCTGCGATGGCAGGTATGAAGGGTGACCGGAAAGTGACGTGACTGGGTGCTATTATCATAAAGTGGGAATGGAAGAAAGTAGGTGCAGGAGGGGTCGTGGATGTGGACGGATCGCAGCAGATGGAGATACGAGCAAACTCTGATAAGGAAATCGCATCAGGGCGAAGGAATAAGAAAGGGATTGATGCTATTACTGCGTAGATGTGATTGCGGACATGGATAAGGACAAGGGACCGAAGCAAGAATGAGGAATGGCAAGAGTGGCAATGAAAATCAATTGACAACACTTTGAATGGATGGTATTACGATATAGCGTGTTTCCAGTCCCGGAAATGTTTGTCTTTCAAGGACGGAGTGAACTAATTTCCACCCGAGTCAAGCATTACGCAGTCTGGGAAAGCCCAGTCCAATCCACCTTTGCCCCTCGAACTGGTGGAAGCTGGAAAGGAGCAAAAGGGTTCAATGTTCAATGTTCTTTTGGAAATGGTTGGGGAACTTGAGGGAGACAAGTAACACAGAGCTTCGGAAGATAACGAGGTACCTCGACAAGGGTGCGCAACCAGCAATCTTAGCACGAGGAGGCAGGAGGGTGATGGTCATTGGTAGGTAATTATAAAGTACCCGCACGAAGTCATCAGGGTTGTCTGGTACATCGCTGCGACACTGTACTTCGCTACTTCGTACGAAGTACGAAGTAGGGTCGTAGGGTGTGTCTGAAGTTGGAGCTAATCTGCAGCTAATTATACTCTGAGCGATCAATAGCACTCGGGACGCCAATCCCATTGGTCCTTGCTGCCAAAAATGTCCAACACCCCACTTTGACCAGGGTGGTATGAGCAGGGCGCTTGCCTGGTACGAGATGAAAGGCGGGCCTGAACCACTATGGCGGACGCCGGCCACAGCCAGTTGAGAGCTCAAACACAGTTGAGGTCGCCCCTCACCTTATTATTACCTGCTCAATGCGCTGAACACAGATCAAATCCCAAACCAAACCGGAACGTTACATACGTGGAGAAACGACTGGTTTTGAACTCATCAAACTCCTGGCCTTCAAGGAATTGACTCGGAACTTTTTTTTTTTTTTTGCAAGACAGCTCGAGTCTTGCACACTCAGGGAAAAGCACACATGCTTCATTGAGGCTTTTGCTTTCACCGCCTACTTCGTACATTCTCAGTTGGTGGCTTCGGTAGTGGATACCTTCCCCAACTGTGCGCACCATCCCGCCGCTAATATCGACAGCCTGCGCGCGGGTCTCAAGGTGCGTCCGGTCTCGATTCACAGGCTGCGAGTGCCCAGCCAAGTTCGATGCTCAGCGCGTCCGGCATACAATAATGCCGCATTGCTGGCGAGCTGAATGTACCAAGTTGGTATGGGGATTGGACGAGGGGCTTCATCAAGGATCAATTGATGTTGTTAAATGGGGGCGATGGGGTCCCTTGCAGAATTGGAAGGAGCATGTGAGGCTCCGATGCCTGCTCCGACGCTCCGTTGTCAATTTTGGGCTTCCAGCAGCTCTGCCCTTTCCTACGAAGCAAGCCCTCAATCGATCTCAACTCACGCGGTAATTAGTGTAAAGCAAGGGGGATATGCCGTTGCTACAACACAAACAGTTGTTGCTGAACAGACCGACCCCGGATCCGCGTCCTTGAGGAATGAACAATTAACTACTACGAAGTACTTCGTAGTGCACGACGAACACTATCATGGTGATGACTTCCCCTGAAGACCCCTTTGTGAGAGTGGTCTCTCACAATTACTTCGTATTAGCTGCAGCTCAAATTGGGCTGGCGCCCCTTTCCGTGGTGGAGATAGCCACACTCAGCTAGAGCCTAGCGTCTCGATCGAAGTGACTTGGCAACTTGCTAGCGGCTCCTAAAATATCACCACGAAGCACTGAGCCTGCAAAGGAAGCACGTACTTCGTACTTCGTAATTAATTAGGATGGGTGCTTGGAGATGCTCGAGGGATACGAGACCTTGGCTGCCCATCAAATGTTCTTAGCCAAAATTGCCCGAAAAGGGGCAAAGTAGCACATACGGCCATTATGCGGATTCACTCGCTCAGTGACAAGATTGCAGATAAATTCTATTGCATTTTCTGTCGACTCCAAGTCCTACATATCTACACATACTGCACCTAGGTACGAAGTATACTGTCTACTATTCACAACTGGCCCCGTCCATGAGGGAGCACGTTCTGCGTGCCTGCCTCGAGAAATTTCTCCGACGTACTTGAAGTCCCTAAGCTTGGTGCTAGGCTGCAGAGCCTCTACGTGCCATCAGTAGGCCATCAACCAGTTGAGGGTTCCTTGACATGGCAGCTTTGCTGTTTCAAGACCATCACTGGAGATGTCACATTCACGCTCTCTTCTTCGAGCAACTGCTCCAGGCAGCCGACACGATGAAAAGATGAAGAAGAAAATCAAAAATTGCGCCCCCGACGGCCCACGAAGGACAATCGAAAAAGGTCGACTCCGCGATGTGCAATGCAGGTCCCCCTTCTTGCACTACCGCATTCTTGAGCGCGGCGAGTGCTGGACAAGGTAAGTATGAAGAAGAGAAAAGGAAGAAAAAGAGTCCAAAAGTGTTGGAGGCTCGAGTGAAATTTATAGGCAGCAAAGGCGGTGGCGGAACTGCCTGAATCAAGAAGGCATCACGTGCGGCAGAATGAATTTGGCAACAGGCAGCCAGAACAATCCTTTGCCTCGATTTGGAGATGGCGGAGGAGAGAGGAAACAGGACCAAGACTTTGGTTGTGAGCCATGGTCGTATGTATTAGATCCCTAGCTGTATCCAGTCTATAAAGGGTCTGTGGATGGAAGAAGCCAAATGTTGACCTCGCATAACCAACCACTTTGCAACCTGGTGATATATAAACATTGATGCTGCCACCTGATTCTTGAAGTTATCAACAGCACCGGTCCATATGGGTCTGATATTTCGGGCACATATCAGCGGCGGCTCTCTGATCCTGGCAATACGATGAGTGAAAGAACCTGAAAAACATTGTCGCTTCGATCCACAGGACAGATCTCAACCTCGAAAAAGATCAATGGGTAGGCCATACTTCCGTCATGGCAATATCTCAATTTACGCACCAGGCTGCTCGAAGGCTCATACTTTGCGACCGTATTATCACCGAAGGAGTGTGCGATGACTAGAGCACATTTCTCTTCTGTCTTAGAATGCTTTAGAACGCGAGGCCCAGATACTTTACATCACCAAACCATGCGACCGGATCCGATTTGTTCCACTCATGTACGAAGATGCTTAATCCGAGGAGTTATGAGACTGTTCTCTGCAGATTAGGTCTCAGATCTCTAATAATTTTTTACCAGGGTCAATGATAGAAGGGAGAGGGACCCCAGGCCAGAGACAGCTGAAGGGCAGAACCGCTCTTGAAGGGTTTTCCGAGTCCTCATTCGACAGCTTGTTTCTATCCTGTTGCCACTTTTGAGGTTTCTACTCCCTCGCTTCTGCCGTTGCCATTCTTCTTACTTTTGAATTTTTCCTTCTTTATTCTTATTTTATTTTATTTTCCAACTCTTACAATACCCTTATCCTCTGCTCTTACACGTCCTACAATCGAGGCCGTCCGTTACCACCCCTACGCCCATGTGGTGAGAGCCAGCTCGCGTAACACACCATACCAACAGGTATGTATCACTCGGCAATTTCTCATGATCCAAGGCGCCCGAGAGGATATAGCTGGGTCCCCAAATCGGCCCTCTGCGCCCCAAGCGAGTACAAGTCTGCTTCGAGGTCGGCATCACTGTCATCTCATCATCTCACGTGCGTTTCACATGAGTCGACTAAAAGAGCTGGCTCACAGAGATATGGCGGTGAGAATGTCTGGGACGATGAGGCGAATCTTGTTGAGCTACCGCTTTCGTTTCTTGAAGCCGCGCATATCATTCCCACTTATTGATGGAGGCGATGTCGAATACTGATGCCGTATTTCCTTCTCTTTTGTTTCTTGTTCCAAATCTTCATTTATTAGCTGGCCAATCTCATCGGATTGCCAGACTTCACGCCTGTAGATGACGCGCCACAAACTTACAGGACCGAGTCCTTCCTATCTGGTGTTACGCAGTGGGCCTAGTCTCTGCCTATTACACGGCTATTCTTCTCGAGTGAACATAGGACAATCGACTCCCCCATCGCCGAAGCTCTTGGTGCTACATCGCCATCGATCATATTCACTTCCACCTACCAGGGGAAGGGGGATATATTGAGAAATTGCTTTGAGACCTAGACGGACAGCTCGTCTGGGAGGCCGGATCAACAGAACTGGCGCGGCTGGTGTACTTGGTGTAGGTGTCTCTATGAAGTATGAATGAATCACTCATGTTGAGAAGAGTTCAAGACTTGGTCCGGTTAAACCATGGGTGTTGATTTGTAACAGCTTCAGTGCTCACACTGGGACCTGTGCTGGCTACTTTGAACATTGTACATTGTATCGCTAATACTGGAAGGTGGGGCCGTACCCTCTTCCAAATCGTTCTGACGAAGGAATCATGGGCCAATTCTCACCCAAGAATCGAAGGTTAAGGGCTTTAATGGACGAAAGTATTAAACTACATCCGCCATGAATGGGCTGTTCTCCAAGTAAACTATATACACAACACTATTCTATCCATGTTACGCACTATCCCCAACCGACAATAGCTCCGAGGGTAGTCCACAGGATTTCGCAGCGCTGAAAAGCCGAATATAGCAGAGAATGGCGGCTGGATGACTGAATCAATTGATGCTTACAACGGATTAGGGGCTATTATTCGATACTGGAAGGGGGCCCCTGTGCAGCAAAGCTCTGTCGTCACAACCCGCGCCGCATGTGCCATACACACAGTGGGAAAGTAGGACCCGCCACAACCCACTCCACATCCCCTCCTTCCCAGTGTTGTGACTTGTCAGCCAACATGTCGCCAAAGGGAAAGGGCAGAGGGGCGCCGTCACCATCCAACAATTGAACCCTTCTCTCCCAAAACCAACCGCCCGTAAGCGTCGTCATCGTCGACAGCCCACAAAGCAACCATGGCTCCCAGAGGATTCGAGGATGAGGAGTTGACAATGTCACTCTCATCCCAGGTTCGCCGAAAACACACCGGTAACGAAAGGTCTCACGACCACGACGGTTCAGATCCGAATGCCCAGCCACGGAGAACCGACAGCCCCAGAGGTCCCCTCCGCGAGAAGATCAAGACCGAGCAACGCATCGGCGCCTACAAGGTCATCAGGACCCTTGGCGAGGGCTCCTTCGGAAAAGTCAAACTCGCCGTCCACCAAGGCACTGGCCAGCAGGTCGCTCTCAAGATCATCGCCCGGAAGAAGCTCATCAGCAGGGATATGGCCGGGCGGGTCGAGCGAGAGATCGAGTATCTCCAACTTCTGCGCCATCCCCACATTATCAAATTGTATGAAGCACTCCCTCCCACATTTCTATCATACGTAGAGCGCCTTGCCATGATTTTGCTTCTGCCACTAACGCCCAACTTTACCTGGTTTAGATATACAGTCATCAAGACCCCGACCGAGATCATCATGGTGTTAGAGTACGCCGGCGGCGAATTGTTCGATTACATTGTGCAGAATGGCCGTATGAAAGAGGCCGAGGCCAGACGCTTCTTCCAGCAGATGATATGTGCTGTCGAGTATTGCCATCGCCACAAGATCGTCCACCGAGATCTAAAACCGGAGAACCTCTTGCTCGACGATAATCTCAACGTCAAGATTGCCGATTTCGGTCTCAGCAACATTATGACGGATGGGAATTTCCTAAAGACTAGTTGCGGAAGTCCCAATTATGCTGCACCCGAAGTTATCGGTGGAAAACTCTACGCCGGGCCCGAAGTGGATGTATGGAGCTGCGGTGTGATCCTATACGTTTTGCTCGCCGGACGCTTACCTTTCGATGACGACCATATCCCAAGCCTCTTTGCCAAAATTGCAAAGGGATCCTACACGATACCACAATGGATGCCACCCGGTGCCGTCAATCTCATCAAGAAGATGTTGGTCGTCAACCCTGTCCAACGAATCGATATCGAGCACATCAGAGAAGACCCATGGTTCATGACGGATCTCCCCCAGTACCTTCAGCCCACGGTTGAAGAGTTCCTGAACACCGGCGTCGATCCAAACAAGGCTATTAAGAAGAGCGATATCGCCCCCGGTGCTCCCCCCAAAGTCCAGGAAAAGCTCCACGCGGAGGTCACCGACAAAATCAGTAAGACCATGGGTTACGGGAAGAAGGACGTCGAGGAGGCCCTGGAGTCCGAGGAACCGTCTACTATCAAAGACGCCTACATGATCATCCGCGAGAACAAGTTGATGGAAGTGAATCGTAAGTCATTTACCGAACTCTCTCCCCTTTTTGGCGATATCTTTTCCGCCCCAGCCGTTGAAGTACGCTAACATGTGTGAACGCTCCTCCTCGCAGAAGGAATAACACCTTTAAGTGCGGCGATAGAAACCGCAACCAGCCCCTTACCCTCGATGTCATCTGCCCGCTCAACAGCCTCATCTGTCCCGACCCCCAGACCGTATACCAGCAAGGTTGGTATCCTGCCAAGCAGCTTGCCAGCTTACCACAAGGACTTCATCGAGAGAGCAAAGGCAGGAGTAGACGACAGCCCTCCACCACCCGATCAACTCGAGGAACCATCGAGAGCTCGACCGGAGAACGTCAAGGAGGAGACTGCCCGACGTCTTAACCCGCACTCGCGCACCAGCCAGATTCGCCTCGAGGAGGCGAGCAGGCGGCCACATAGCCTCACCCCCGTTAATCCTCCCAAGAAGCAGAAGCCGGTGCGGTGGCAGTTTGGCATCCGATCGCGTAATGCGCCTTGGGAGGCACTGCTTTGCATCCATAAGGCTCTCCACAAGCTCGGCGCGACATATCTGCCGGACGAAGACTATGACAAAGTCCATGCGCAAGAGTGCGAAGATGATCAGGCAGACGGTGAGAGTTTGGAAAGTGCTGATGGGAGCTTTGCCGACGACTACAATGGAGCTCCCCTACGGAGATGCGATCATTCGGCGAGCAGCACGGATCCCACACGACGATATAAGCTGCCGGCCGATCCGTGGCGGATCAAAGTTCGCTGGGAAACGGGCAGTAAGTAGCATTTATGCCCCGGCCTACCTTTCCTTCTCTAGCTGTTACTACGTATGAGATAGCATACTAACCATCTTTCTTTTGATCCAGCCCTTGGGAAAAGCGCGTTCCCTAGAACGGATGACCAAGGAAGTGTGCGAGATTCGAGAGCCTTCGTCGCTATGCACCTTGACATTCAGATATACGAAATGGACCCCGGCTCATACTTGGTCGACTTCAAGTGCTCTGGATACGAGACGCATGACAGGAGACTCTTGGACGACAAAGAGGTTATGAGTCCTTTCCCGTTCCTGGACATGGCTGCTCGTTTGATAATGCAGCTAGCCGAAGCCGACTAAGCCCGTCCGCCCAGCTTATCATACACTTCGACAACTTGAGCGCCTGTTTCTATTCGATTCTACTGAAGGCTGGCCTTTGCGGTTCATATCGGCCCAAAGATGCTGGCCATCTAGATAGAGGTCTGCGCATCCTTGCCGGATATTTTGGGGTGGCTCATTATAATTTTTTTCCTTCTTTTCTTGTTTCGTCCCCGAATTCCGGAGGCGGGGAAAAGAAGTACCGATGCTCCTCCTGCTTGACGGATTTTGCATGGTTTTTTATTTCATAACTAGGTTGATATAGACATACCCAAGGAGAACATTTAGAAGGGCTTCGTCTGGGGGGAGGTGGAAGGAAAACTAGGGCTGTTGCTACATGACAGAAAGCTATTCTTCTATCTCGGAGGTTTGACGAGAAGAGTCTGTCATGTCTGGAGAAATGATGATGATCGAAAGAGAAGGCAGAACGAAATTATCGCTTTCTCTTGAGGGGGGTCTATAACGAAAGGGGTCGGAGACACGGGTATGGATTTGTGCGTGAATTTTAATGTGATGATGTAACTGGAAGATTGGTGGTAGCTCTGCTTAGCTGGATGAACCAAGCAATATCAACTGGCAGCTTGAAGAACAACACATGCTGCCCGCCGGATCTCGACCCGTCTCTACTGTATGTCAAGGAGGTGAGAAGTGCTGTATCTTGCTGTTCGGTCCTGTGCAACAACGCCGTACTCGAAGTACAATTCAGGTTGAGCTAGATCTTCTCGCGCCTAACTCAAATGTGTCCTATGAGCTCCTCGGCGCTCTCCATCCCAATGGGACCTCTATTCCTCACCCTACTAACCCTCTCCTCCGAGACGCGGAACTCCGCAGGCAAGTCCACCGCCCCGTCTTCCGCCCCGCCCATCAACTCGACGACGGCCTTTGCGCACAGGGCGGCCAAGGGCATCCCGTGGCCTGTATATCCGGCGCAGATCCAGAGGCCCTTTCCGCCGCCGAGGGTGGACGGGACTTCGCCTACCCAGGGGTAGCCGTCGGCGGAGTATCCCATGATGCCGGTCCATTCGAAGGAGGCGGGCATGGGTTTCGCGTCGTCGACGGCATCGGGTAGTCGTGATGTCGTTATATTATTACTATTACTTGAGTCCTCCTTGTGCGGAGGAGGAGCGAGGACGTGGTGTAAGTTTCTCCGTAGATGGCTTGACACCACGGGATCTATCTCGTCGTCATGAGAAGTACCCCATCCCTTATCAACACCTCGCACCCGTCCGCCTCCATAGACAAGTTCCCTCTCACCACCCTTCGCCTGCACAAGGTAATCATCCATTGCGGGTTCTTCGCTCCCATCACGACCCTGCCTCCTCTTCGCCGCCAAAAAGACATACGTATGCCTCAGCGCCCCATCGCCCGTCCTTAACCCTGGATCCAAAGACGCAACCTGTCCCCTCACCGGCACGACCAACCCCGTGAACGCCGGCAGGACGCGCGAAACGTACCCGTTCCCCGCGACGAGGACGTTCGAGGCCGCCACCTGGCCGCGCGGCGTGTGGACGATCCACGAGTTCCCGAAGCGCTGGATATCGAGCACGGGGGTTCTCGTCTGGAGGTTGAACGAGGTGTTGTCGTCATCGCCTGTGGCTTCTGCGAGTAGATGTTCGAAAACCCACGCCACGAGGCGGTAGGGCCACAGCGACGCTGCGTTCCTCTGCACCACGGCGCCCTTTGCTGCGCCGGATAGCCCGAGCTTCCCGAGGGAATCTCCTCCGCCGTCGGGCGCCGCTCTGACGAGCTCCACGACCGAGGCGAGTTCCGGCGCGAGCTCCTTCAGCTTCTTGATGTTCCTCGCGGCAACCTCGACGAGGTCCTCCGTGTAGAGCCCGTGCACGCCCGAGGTGGTGACCCAATCGCAGGGGACTCCGTTCTTCTGTACAAAGTCCTTTAGGAAGGCGTAGTTTCTTAGTTCGAAGGCCGCGATGTGCGGTTGTTGACCGTACACGAAGGGCTGGCAGTGTCCTCCATTCTAAAAGCATGGTTCTTAGTACCCCTTACCATCACTCTTCCACAAGAAATGAAAATCCTTCAACCCTCCCTTCCATCCACCGGGCTGTGTTATAAACATGAAAGAAAGAAGAAGAAAAACGAAACTTACCCTCCCCGTAGCACCCCACCCTACCTCCCTCGCCTCAAGCACAAGCACCCGGCCCCTCCCCCTCCTCACCGCTTCCCTCGCCGCAAACGCCCCCGTGAGCCCCGCCCCGACGACCACGAGGTCCGCTCTCTCGGGGAGCTCGGCCGTCGTGCGGTGGCCTAGGAGGGTCTGCGATGGGCTGCGGTGCCAGTAGGATGCTGTGGGGTTTTGGGAGGGGAGGTCGGCTTGGTTGTCTTGGAGGGTGAAGCCTGTCATTTTTTTTTCTTTCCCTGGAAAATAAAACAAGGGTCTGTAAGGTATTTAAATTTTATATAGATGAGGGAAGAGGTGAGAGGCTTCTGCAAGCCTTCAATGTCTCTAACTTCGTATTGTTGCCTGTTGATCCAGATTCTTGATGTCAAGCTACAGAGGGGTTCATTTCTGTCACATGGCTCAAGGTACAGATAAGCCCACCAAACGCGAAACGCCAACCCTCTGGTCCTCCTCAACAGCAACGGGCAACGGGCAACAACCAAGCATCAAGAGAGACTCGTCGAAACGATCCATGTACAAATCACAGCAGGCTTCGTCCATTCAAATTCTAGAGACAAACAGTCATTAAATTCCCATTTTTCCCTCTACCGGCGATAAAAAAAACGCCCCTAATGCTATCTGCCAGCTTCTTTTTTGTAACCCCCTTTGCTCCCGCACTCATTTACAAACGACCGTTATGGCTGTGCAAACAATAAGGAACCCTCTGGTGGGGGGAGGAAAAAGAAGAAAAGAGGGACAGAGAGTATGGAAGGAAGAAAACAAAAGGCAAACTAAAGATGATTTTCCCCCCAAAACGCTCTTGTCTTCACTTATATGCCGTTCGTTAGAGGCTCAAGGTCGATGAAGAAACCCTTCCCTCCGTTTATTCGTAACCCTCGTGTCCGCGTCAGGGTGGCCGAAATCGTAACATCGTCCTAATCCAGTCTGTAATCATCTTAGGAAACAGGTATGCGATAGAGCCGGAATGAAAGGCAAGAGGCAAGGAACCCTTGGCTTCCTCAGCTCCATGATAGCTGTTGTTGTCGCCACCCCGCCAGCTGGGTTCGATAGAGCCTCCGAAAGGCCAGCCAACCAAAGGGGGGCGGTGAGGCGAAAAGAAAGGTGAATAAGTTTACGGGAGCTTCTTCCTCTTTCCGACTTGGGCCGAGAAACCAGTCTTGATAGCAGTGACACTGCGCCTGGAACCACACGAGTTACATGTGATAAAGTAAAGACGATTCTCTCCCTTGCTGAGCTCGGTATCGGGAGACTTGCAAGTCTTGCAAGTGACGTATTCGACTGCCGCGAGGGTAACATGGTTAGCAAAAGAAGGGGAATAAAGGGGAGAGAGGGGGTGAGAGAGGGAGGAGATAAAACTCACTGATATATTTCCTCAATACGTTCTCAATCTGTTTTTGTTGGAAACGACCCTTGATAACCAACCGCCTGCTGCCATCGACGGAACCGCTTGTTCCCAATTCGGCAAACAGATAGGCGGTAACGTGCTCGTCGGTTCGCTTCATACGCTTGCAAATCTCGGCAATGTTGGCAAAGATGGTCTTCTTGTTGCCTTCACGCATGCACTGAGGAGGGGGGATCTTGTAGCTCTTGGTGCCGCTGAGAGCATGGTCGGGGTTCTTCTGGGCGAGGAGGGCGAAGAAGCGCTTGAGGAGGGGGTTGTACGAGATGATCCTCGTGTCGTCGTGAGCCCAGATGCCGGTGCCGGCATCCATGTCTCCTTCTTGCACAGCAGGTTCGGCGGCCTCGGCAGCCTCTTCCTTACCTTCGATGTCGAGGGCCTTGAGCTTGGCGGCGAACTCGTCCTCGTCACCTTCCTTGACCTTCTTCTTCTTCTTTTTCTTCATCGACAGATCAAGACCGCCATCTTCAGCGGCAGCCTCCTCTCCGGCCTCGTCGCCGGCCTCCTTGGTCTTCTTCTTCTTTTTCTTCTTCATCAGGGAAAGGTCGAGGCCAACATCGTCGGGGACGTCGCCGTTGGCGGCGGCGGCAGCGGCGGCGGCATCAGCCTCGGGCTTGGTCGAGTGGTTAAAGGACTCGAGGGCCGCGGAAAGCGGCGGGGTGTGGGGAGTGTGAGACATGGCGGTGTCCTTGGAGTCGTCGGTCGCGTTGACCAGAGTCACAGAACCGTCGGGATCGACTACTAATTGTTCCCTTGTAAAACTAACCGACTTTCGAGATTTGCGCTCGGCGGGGGGTAAAGTCTCCTATTTGGATGCGAAATAGATGAGCGGTTAACTTGGTGTGCTTCTGTGGAGAAGAACAGATTTGCTCGGGATTGGAAGAAGTCGTGGAGTGTGGAGTTTTTGGTTAAAATGGGACAACAAGAAAATGCTCAGTGGGAATTTTTTGTGTTGTCGTCAGGAACAGGTGAGTCAACTTGACAAACTTGACACAGTGAATTGTTGGTGTGAAAGTGTGAAAGTGTGGAAGCGTGGGAGTGATGCACCAATATGCAAGTGGAGAGAGGCAGCTAGGCGAGTAGGCAAGTAGGCGAGGATCAAACACAGTGAGGGAGGGTTCAAAAGGTTGGTGAGGGTTGGGGAGGGGGGGGTTATGGTTGGTTGATCTCACTGATCAAATGTGTGTGCATGTGTGAATGTGGATATGTGAATAGCGGGGTTGAATTCAAACAATGAAATGAAGAGGGGCAAAAAGAGAGAGTCCAGCCCAGTCTCGATAAAGTAGCGACAAAGTAGCACCTGGATCAGCTCACACTAATGCCAGTGTACAAAGTAGTGTACCTTGTAGTCACTGAGAATTGGAGTGTAGTGTACATAGTGTACGAAGTAGTGTACAGCTATTGTACCACTCCATGTGGGAAGCGGTGTCTTGGGCTCGTTGCACTGGAGGGGCCTCAGGCTCACCTCACGAGGGCTGAACAGCAGAGTGGAGGGGGAAGGGTAAACAGAAGTAGTGAGAGGGGCAATGAAATGACAAGGCCAGGATGGCACGAGATTGACAGGACAGTAACTAGGAAAACAAGACGACGAGCTCGAAGCACCACAAACTAATGTCGGAGCTGAGCTGTTGGACAAGCGGGGAGATCCTTGACCTCGAGACGCCCAAGGCAAAAAACAAACATTTGATGAAGTCAAATGAGATCGGTCAGAAGCTTGTGCTTCTTCGCCTTTCGCCCAAGCCGACAAAAACACTGTAGGAAACGCAAGATAAGATATTGAACTCACCACTGAAGACATTGTAAGCCACTGAACCCTGTGTCGGGAGCTAATGGGATAAATGGGAGACCGGGGAGAAAGCGGGACAGAAGATGTGGAACGGCGAGGTTTTAGTGATTTAGTGAGCTCTTTTGATGCCGCTAAGAGGGGAAGGGACTTTTTTCCCTCCTTGTTTTTCTTCTCTGGTAAATAAAAGCGTAGTGGCGGAGTGCGAGGACCTGTTTGTTTGATCCTATCTTCGTCTTGTCTTATTCCTTCTGGGGTATCGAATGGTGTGTGTGTTACTGTGCAGATATACCGTAGAGAAAACAGCGCGGTATGGCTGATGGTATGTCTTTGTCTTTGATGGGTAAACGCGAGGGGTGGATGGTGGATGGCGGATGGTGGATGGTGGATGGCTAGAGATTCGATGCTGGAGAGAAAATGACGCTATGGGGATACTCGAGACGGCACCGTCGATAATGTTAAATAAGTAGAATCGTGACAGAGGGGAACTCGACCAGGCCGACGACAACAACACTGGATTAATCTAGCTTGCTCTTAGCATCTGCCCACGACTTGCCACGCTCAGGATTCCAATTCGAGAAGGCGCCGTCGTCATCTGTCGTCTCGCGACGCTGGCGTTGGTGGCAAGTCAGGTGACGTTCTTTCAGCCAGGCGATGCCCACTGGTAATTAGTATTTGAATCTAACTCTGAAGGCTGCTTGCAAGCCTGGTTGGATGCTGGATGAGAAATCGAAAGGCACCTCTTGATTAACTCGATAGATCCGGAAATAGCTTATGTTCTAAATAACATGTCCCAATGTTCTTCACAAGTTCGTCATACGGTCCAGCTACCCATCAAGTTGTAATAATACGAAGTAGATTTTGAGAACCACAAAGGTTTCGCGCTTCATGTTAGAGTACCACCAGCCACCGCCAGCCAGGCGCTGTGGCGCTGTGGCGCCCCTCCTCCCCCGCATCAGCCTCAAACCTCAGGAATGAACAATTGGACATTGAACCTTCAACATTGAACCCGCAACCCCGACCCTTTGCTTATCTAATCACATCTCGTCCCTCGGAATTGCTTCGCTCCAAGCTCGACGTCACCAGCATCAACGCTTGCCGTGTGGTGTGTGATGGAGTCGGTTCCGAACAGCTCTGACCTCGCTCGCTGTATCTGATCCCACATCTCCAGTCTGACAGGCTCCCGACTCAGCATCCCATCCAGTTCCTAAACTTTGCCTGCCACCGAAAAAGAGCGGGTTCTCGGAGCTTTGATTCCCGAGGTCAACCACCACCGACGCCGGATCCAGAGATCAGCGAACGCAAACCTCGAGCCGGAGATACTTGCAATTGGTTTCCCGAACACGCTATAGGAGGTGCAAAAACTCCCTCGGCGCCCCAATAGCCCCCGCGAAGCATACCTTCAAATAGATACTTCCGAGCAGCTCCCCTCCCCGAGTATATATCTCGTCCCATTGCGCGCCCTTGCGACCAAAATGGCGTCCGAATCCTACATTATCCACGAACCGTCCCCGTCCGAGAAGGACGAAGTCGACAGCCTTCCCTCGATATCAAGCAGCGCCTTGGACTCGGATGATGACGACGCGCAAGAGGAGTGGGACAGGAGCCTGGAGCAGCTTCAGATGCTTCTCACTATGATCATAATACCCTTCGCCGGCAAGTATCTCGGGCGGAAGTTTGCATACTGGAGTAAGTTTGGGAAGCAACCCGACAGTTTCTCTTTTTTTTTCTGCTTTTTACGACCTCACGAGGTTTCTTGTGTTGTTGGTGCGAGGTGATGCTGACGCTTCTTTAGGCTGGGGAAGATATATGGAGTGGGCTCACGATGTCGAAATCCGGTGGACGAACAAGAGGGCTTTCAATGCAGCTGGTGCCGCCGAAGCTGCCATGACACTGTGATTTCGTCGATCTATTGTACTTGTCGATGCGGATATGGGATCCAGCTACTAGGGGTTGGGAATGACCTGCCTTCTGTGATGAGAGGCGGGATGCAAATGTTATACTACTTCAAGAACGGATATACATAGACGGTAGGGCCACATGTTTTTAAAAAGAAAATAGGGTCAATAGAAGGGCCAGTCATGACCGTCAGACTTGAATGGTTCCAAAGTCCCATGCAGATGGCCCTCAGCAAGGAGTCTGTCAACGGAAGGCTATCATCCCGTAGCATTCTCAGTTCATTTTGTTTCCTAGGGCGTCACATCATCGAGAAAAGGAGGAAAATACAAGGCTATCGAGTCATTTAAACATTCACTATATCCCTGATGCCCACAGAAGACGTATACGACCGGCACCATGGGCGCGGCATAAGAAAACAGTACTGTACAGCTCCCCATTTCAGAACAAGACATCCATTCCAAATCCCCAGCATCCCTTTCCTCCTCTTCCTCTTTTTTCTTCTTTCCTCAAACCCATGTTTCTGATCATATTCCTCCCCGACGAGACCGTTTCCGCATTCCAACGTGGCTGGTGAAAGAGACAGCCATAGAACTAAAGCAGGCCAAACGCATAGAATCAAAAACAAAAAGGGCCAACCGGAACCAAAGACCATGGCCAAAGAGGGAATTCCAACACCCATTATTACCGCCAAAGACCGCAGTTACCTAGCAGTCTTTCGTATCCCAACCATAAGTCATTTCCCTGTTTCAGACTGAGACAAACAAAGGACCCCCATTTTTAGCGGGTTTCCATCTCTCACATGTACATCATATACCCTCATTCCCAGTCCGCGCGGCCAGCGAGCAATGAAAGAAGTGAAAAAGAAAAAGGAAGAAAAATGTAAAGAAAGGAAGAAGGAGCTCCTGAGCCGCTGCGCTCAGCACACAGACGAGTCGGACCTCTAAACACCGACCTGCGCCATGCTAGGCCTCGAGGAAATGAAAGAGCTTCCTCCACCATAGCTGCCACCGTATCCCCTCCTACCATTCTTCCAAGTGAAGAACAGCGAGACGGCAAAGCTAGCGAAGAGGAACCACATGAAGACGGTACTCGCCTGAATCTCGCGACACCTCTTCTCGTCGTTGGCGGAGCCCCAAGCGATGTAGTTCTTGGGCAGCTTATCGTGGTTGAGGTTGCCGCAGTTGACGGCGCGGATCTTGGCGGCGAGGACGATGGCGTCAATGAAGGTGAAGAGGGTGGCGGCGGCGTCAAGGGGCAGTTGAACGAGGTAGATCTCGAGGGCGGGGACGAAGCGGGCCACGAGGCCGTAGATGGCGGCGATCCAGGAGAGCACGGCGACGAACATGGAGAAGTTGACGGCGGCGGTGGCGGAGCCGGAGGCGTTGATGGTGCTGGCTATGACGTTGCCGATGAGGGCGGTGATCAGGAGACAGAGGAGGAATTGGAGGCCGCGGTTGGCCGTCAGTAAGATGCCGAACTCCATTTTGGGTTGCGAGGAAGGATTTGTCCTCGGGAGTGGGTGGAGTGAGTCGGGGCTTGCAGAATTCTTGTTGGCTTTTTTTTTTTCGTTTGGCGAAGCTTGAGAAAGCTCGTCTAAGTGGTTTGCGTTTGCGATTGCGAGTGCGGAATCGAGAGCGGATCGAGTAAACGGATTCTTGTCAATAGATACTCGGCTTGCCCGGCGGTGTCCGGGAGATAGAAGTGTATACGTGTGCGTGAATACTGTAGCGCCTGTTGATATATAAGACGAGGTAGAGAGTAATGTTTGGAGAATTCCAGAAGTTGGAGGAGCGGAGGAGAAGCTCGAGATAAACAATCGAGGTGTAGTGACGGCTGCCTATATTTTAAAGCTTTCAATGCTTGTCAGTTACATGCGCCAACAACGGATTGCGTGGGATCGTGATCAAATATACCTTGCAGGAGCAACAGGACTTCAAAACTATCCTCGGTATATTACTAGGAGAGAGATACTTTTGTGGGAAGAAAAAGAGGTTCAGTGTTCGTTTCACGACTTGGAACTTGGCGGTCTTTTCGGCGAACGGCGAGAAGAACTAGACTTGGACTCAAACGATGGTCTGGCGACTACGAAGTAAAAAAGGAAAATAATTGATATTGATCAGAACCGATGCTCTACAATGTACAAGTACCTGCGCCGTTGCTGTGGATTCGCAGAGGAGGATAGGTCCTGGATTGTACCTGCTGCGAATCTCTGCGGTGTGTGGTTGCTCAGTGGACGGTGGTGTAGTGTACTGCGTACCTCAGTTACGTCGTCGACGCTGCCAATGTGCTTTTTTGCCCCGGTGATCAGCTGGTGGTGGGGTAACGAGGGGCCATTTTGGGCAACGACCACCCAGACAGACCAGAGGTACTTTGCAGCTGTACATCTGTACTCCGTGCAAATATTTACAAATGGACATCAACAGAAACCATCGATGATATCATCCATCATCATCACTTGACACTTGGAAGGTTCGCTCTTGCTCTAGTTGCGAATAGCATCAGAATGCGGAGAGCTGCAAAGCATTTACAGGTTTAACAACTTTTCTTCTTCTTTTGACTAGCAAAAAAAAAGACACTAGGCAGCTTAGACCATCCCTCATCGAAGGATACTAGACCACATCAGTGTCCAGATGTACTTCGCCAGTGCGCTGAACCGCCTGGGCTTGACCAGCCAAGCCCGCCCTTACAGCGTCCGGCCTGCAACCTGCAAGCACTTGAGCTCAACTATACCCGCCAAGCCAGACCATTGATTCGAACGCACATCATCGATCCCTCGCATCATCAGCGCATTAAAATTCTCCGGGAGGCACTGATCCACAGGCGCCCATCAATCCCGACCATGCCGGGCACGTCTCCTGCCCCGAACCCGCCCCATGATCGATTGGCCCTCGCCATGACGTGACTTGTTTCTCTTGCCGCCCAGTCAAAGGGTCCTCAGTATCATGACACTTCCCTTTTCTTCGTGAGACAATTATAGAAGCATATCCAAGCATTCTAGGCAGGAAAAAAAGGGTCGGTTTCTTCGAAACACGATTTGAGTTTCGTTCACAGCGAACTGTGACATTTTGCTTGGTTCTCATTGCATCTCATCTCGCCCAGTTGGCCGGCCAGCACTTGCACCTTTGATAGTCTCATTGGCTACCAGCAACAGAGGGCACACATGGGACGTAGTGTAACGAAACATCCGAACCCATCAAAGCCCCCGTCTTTCCGGGGTTACGTCGCCTGGCGGTTCGATTGCATGATCTGATGGTCTTCGCCTGCCGGCATGGGACAGTCTCCCCGGTCTAAACTACGAATCTTAATCTAATTTATTTCGTTCTGCAGACTCCTCCGAAGCCGCTGAGACGATTCCCTTTCTCAGGCTTCGACCCTCGGCGGCCTATGGAACGGACAACAGAGTTCACTAGAGAACCAAACTGACGATCTCCATGGTCCCATTGATCTCCCTACCTCCGAGGATCAATTATTTAACTAACCTGCAAGAAATCCCAGCGTTAAAGTTCCGCCAGGCATCAAAATCCCCTTCGCCGCTCAGCTCAGCTCTCCCAAAGAGGCTAACTAGGCCCCATCAAAATGCCTCAAGGAGACGAAACTTAAATCATTCCAAGGCAGGCAGTTCACCCGACTCCTGTTGCGCCCTTGGCTTTCTCCTTTGCTCCCTTTGCCTAAAAAAGTGCCTCAACGCCAGAAGCTTTTTCTATTTCTATTAGAGTTTTTGCTTCTTTGCCTTGGCACCACGCAAAAAGCCAAGCAAAACACGCGACGGGGACCAAAGCGTTGGGCTCTGACCTCATCCCCCAACTATGACGTTTTCCCCTCGAATTCCTTAAGGCATCGACGCAGCAGTCGAGCTGGCGAAGATTCGAGTCTCGGAGGCGGTTTTTCTTCTACTCTCGGAAGACGAGTATAGTTTAGTCCTTTTTTCAAGCTCTAGATGCAAAGTTCTTCCCGAAAATCATTCGATGTTGTTTCTATCCTTCATCTCATACCTCGGTATACGGTGACCGAACTAGCCCCCAGTGATGCTTGGATCATAGGCCAATGGTATATACTGTACCAGAATGTAGCGTTTAAGCAAGCCCAAGCTTGAAAAGAACCCGCGACTGGAGCAAGCAAGTTCATGGGAAGCTCTATCCCCAACATCACCTCCTAGTCCCATCTCTAAGGACGAGGCATACTAGATTCTACAGCTTCATCCCTCCTCAGGTATCCGGCAAAAGCCATCAGCAGTCTGATTACAAATAAAGAACTCGTTCGTTCGTTTTTAGTCTCGGTAAGCTACCCTCCATCAGCGTTACGTCCAGGCTCGCTCGTCAAGGAACACCAAACGCCACAGGTGTCCATCGCCACTCGGAACCAACCAGCCATGGCCTCAACACTTCCACTGTAGCCAAGCCAATAGTTAAAGCCAATAGTTAAATCTCCTTGAGGAAAGACAGCACGTGGGACAGAAAGCCTCAGGTTCAAAGCCTCAGGTTCACAGCAGAGCTCCGAGTTGCGGGGACGAAGGAGGCGTCAAAGAGCCGACATCCTGCGTGGTGGTGGCGTTTGCCGGCCCATGTTATTCTCTAAACTGCCATGGTGCCCGAGCTCACCCCTCGCTCCCCCCCC
>JUDQ01000308.1:0-42433 GCA_000812075.1 Scedosporium aurantiacum
GTGAGTGAGGAGAGTCCCTCGAGACCTGGTCTGGTCTGGCCTGGTCTCGCCTGGCCAGAGTCTGCTCTACCGAAAGATGACAGTGAGCTAGGAGGCCATCAAGCAACTGGTCAAACTCGAGGGAGTGGTCTGTAAGGTAAGGGCGTAATCGTAGACACTGCATTAGATGGGGCACGCATGCAGCATTTGGGGGTGGCCGCTTCTTCCATTCGGCATAGCATTGGGGTGGAGCCGGACTCCTTCTGCAAGAGAAGAAGAGAACGAGGAAAAGTTGGATACATGTGCAATATGCAGAGCTTGCAGACCGGAAGAATATGAAATGTGAGGATGGCACGGCGCCAAGCGCACAGGCAGTTAGGGACGGGGAAAATGTGAAGCCCATTGTGTTCGCCGGCTTGTCCTCGTTGCCGTCCTTCCCTTGGAATTCGTTTTCAAAGTCTTCCATCACAATTGAAGATGAATGAACATCTTTACGACGCTCCTAGCTAGTATCAAAGCTCGCTTACTGCACTTGCATCCCAAGTCGATCCTCGCCACTTAAGCCAGCGAGGCAGTTAGCTACTATCAGAAGATAAAAGGGGGCTGACCATCACCGGATGCCGAAGGAGGAAATAGAAGGGGAAGTTGTGTGCTTGCCGCGCCAAGCAAGCTGCATTGCTCACCAGCCACCGTCGCCTTCCATTCCCGGTTTTAAGGGAGCAAGTTTAAGCCAAAGAAATTTCGTTTTCTTCCCAAATCGAAGCTTTCGATTTTCGGGCCGGGACGAGCAGCGACCATTGTAAGACTCGGATACTCGAGTCACATTGCAAGCTAGTGGCGTGTGAGTTGTCGGTTGGTCCCGACCTTGGCCTCTTCGAGCAAGTATCAAAGGAGGGCTGCGCATAAACCACAGAGAAGAAGAAGAAGAGGAAGAAAGGGACAATAAAGACCCTCCACGGGAAGGGGGAAAAGGGTGTGTTCCCAATGAACCAAGCGAGTCGGCTTTTTGTGGGGTGAGATTTCACAAGATTTGAGATATGATAGGAGGGGAAGAGTATTCGAGAGTGAACTAATAAGCGGATGAAAAAAGACCGCCGGCAGCAGGGTTGTTCACCAATTGGCCAAGTCCAGGCGAGTCACAGGCTCCCATCATTGGATTGGGCGAAGCAGGGTCTCGTTGCGTGCTTCTGTAGACGGGGTGGTGCTATGACGGACGAGAAAGGACGCCGAGAAAGGCGAAGTGGTGTGTACGCTGTCTGCGTGTCTGCTGTCTAGCTCGGGCCCCAGTTTAGCTTTCTTATTCTTCCGGAGGTGTGTCCGTTGTCAGACGCGGCCAAGCGCGAACAGGATTATGGAAAAGAGTGTCTGTCGCGAGTCAGGAACAGACGGGGTTGCCGGTTGGCATGGGGAGCATGGTTGATTTGGAGCTATCGATAAGGTCATCTGATGGTGGTGGGAATGGGCATCATACGCCGCAATGGGTGCCTAGATTAAAGTGGGCATGATGGTGGGCGACACCAGCCAGCCATGGAGGGTATCAATTCGAATCAAGTATCGAACTGGCGATACCCACAGATCAATGGTGGGACAGAACCTGGGGGAAGGCACCCGAGATGGAGGGTGGGTAAGGTGTAAGGGTGTATACAATGTCAGTAAGGTGTACGAAGTAAGGTGCAAGTGGCTTCAATGCTGGCCTCGGGAGCCGGCAATGTGGGTGGTGACGATGTGGGATGTGGGCGAGCGTGGGTGGATGCAGATGAACATGGTGTAAGTGGGAGTAAGTGAGGTGGATTCGATGGGATCGTCGCTGGCTTGGGCTGCCAGGGTTCTCCATCGGGCAGCAATAAGGTTTCGTTGATGGTCGACGGTCGACGCCACGAACGCTCAATCGGTGCAGCTGGTCCTTGCGGCATGGGGATATTGATGTCTCCAGCCGGGGTTTCTGGGCATGGGGTCTAAACGAGCTCAAGAGCTCTGTGACTTGGCTCTCAATGAACAGATGAAGTCAACAAAACGATGGATCGAGTCGTGAAGGTTTGGAGAAGTTGGGGAAATCGCTTCGGAAGGAGCTTCGAGGACTCACACTGGTACCTGATGACATGATCAACAGGTGGATGCAGCTGCGAGCAAGAATTACAGGATTCGATCACAATTAACCTGAGCTGGAGAAGGTGACAGTGGAAGGCGCAATCTGCGAAACATCCATCACAATTAGGAAATGGGAGAAATCTCATAATACTACGAATGCCATAAAGAGGAGGAAATGAAACGAGAGGGCGCTGAGACCGTGACTGAGGCTTCAGGCCTGGCCAGGCTCTCGGCTTTGGGTTTAATTGCCAGCTCAGTGACCACGCCGGCTGTAAGTCAAGCTCCTGCAGGCAGCAGAACAAGCATTGGCAGTTGGCTGTGACGTTGAACCTTGCACTGATGATGCCAAATGCAGATACCAGCGCTCTACGACTTCGTCCAAGCACATATCAATGACGACGACGACTCGCCTCGGTAACCGAGACTCGACGCTATTCGGCAATTGGCGACATGCTTCGTAGTGATCCATGGATCGACACCCCCGAGCGTGCAGAGTCGAGTGAATCAAGTCGCCTGCCGTCCACTTGCTTCACGACCCATCTACATCGTTGACCAGTTCAATGCTTCCTTTCATCCATGAGCTAATTCTGACAAACCGCGGCAGCTCGCTGTTTGCATCCGTACAAGCAGAAGCATCCATTGACCACATGTATCCCTTTGGTATCCGTCGAATCCATCCATCTGGTAACGCCCCATTGCACCATGTATGGCCTGGATCCTTCGGCTGCAATCCCCAATGCAGTTTGCACGAGAGCAAATGCAGCCGGGCAGGCCATCGCTCACTCGTTCACTCATTCATGCTGCCATTGATTTGGTATCATTTGTGTCCTTGTCTAGCCATCCCCAAACAACGATCCAGAATCAATTGATTTGTCTCGCAGCGACATGTCAGAATTTACACCCAAACCCCGAAGTATCTCTTCTACGGGAACATCCTGCTCCTCGACCACATCCTGAGTTGTATCGGAAAAGCAAGTGCCCCGCCGAATAATCCCCGAGGCATTTCCTCGCCGACCTGGTTCTCCACTAACAACCGATTTTGTTTTTGCCTCCCTCGTCTGGAAGAAGTGTGCAGTTGATATTGACCGATATATCAATTCATGGAGTTTTCCCCTCCGAACCAGGGTTCGTTTTGGCTAACATTTTCGTCTTGTTTCATACTTGCCCAGTGAGACTAGCTGTCTTGAATTCGCGCCCCGTTGAGCTATATTTGGGAATCTCCCTCCGATTAAACTTCGTATGTGTGGAGTAGACTTGCTGGACCGTGGAAGAGTCGGGATTGCAACATCAAGGGCAACTTGCTCCCTCTAAGGTTTTGATATCCCGGAAAGCTGTACCCAAGCCACGAGCAAATCGAAGGATGGATCCATGTATTCTCCAATATCACCGTGAACCGACCTCTACTGGTATGTTGATAGCGGCCGCAGCTGCAATAAGGAACATGGTGTTTTAATCCGGTACTGATGCTCCTTGAGCCACTCCTCAAACATACTGCCGAACCACTCGTCTCTTGCACCAGGATTCAATTGCATTCTGATCTTTCTGATCGACTGGCTCAGGAACAACAACCCCTATTTTGATGTTCTCTTGTTTCCGACGTCCGTTTAAGGGTTTTCGTTTTCTATTTTTTATTTCTAATTTTTCTCCCCTTCTCTTCTTTGGCCTTTGGTCGACAATCGATTTGCATAATCCACCAGATGGCCATTCGTCTTGGCTTGCTCGCAGCAGGAGGACATGCAAGCCAGAGCTCTGGCTTTGCGGTTTCTGCATGTCAGCAACTGTGTAAAACCGCAATGCGTTAGAGGCAAGTCGTAGCAGCAGATGGATGCATATTGATGCCTCTCGGGCTCGGCAGATGCTTATCTTCTCAAGCTCACACGCCTCTGCAAAGGCAAAAGTGAAGCAACGCAACGTGCAACGTGCAGCGTGCAGCAGGGAAGCGTGTATCTCTTTGTCCCCCTCCATGCTTCGCCATACTCTGCTTCACCGAGTGTTTCTTGCTCACCTACGATCATCACCGATGTACGGTGTTGCTCTCATGCCTTGGATTCATAGAGTGAATCTTATATATCTATTAGAGTGGATGGGATCTTCTGGATAAATCAAGATCCGCTGGATAGCCCAAAAGGCGCCATGGTGAAGATGGCGAACCTTCCGCTCCATCGGTCAAGCTCTCATGTGCTCTTTCCTCCAAGTCTTCCACTTGACGATTCTGATTTGGCCCACGAATCAAGTGCAGAATTAGTCACCAACTTTAAACTTCTGGAGTACCTAGGTACCTTGCATGGCGGCAAGGATGCCCCTGTCAAAACTGCACAGAGCTTGTTCCAAGTTGGGAGCCCCGCAGCTTACCTAATCCCAAAAATAGCTCCTGCCGCCCCAATTCTTGCTCCATCTTCTCCATCTGCTTCATGTTTGCGCCTCCTTTTTTCTGCGCTCGACCTGTTTGATCTGCTTCAACCCTCCATCGACCCTGACTTAGACTGTCGCAGAATCTATCCTCGCACAAGCTTCAGACAAGCACAATGCCTGCAATCTGCTTCCCTGTCGTCCCAAAACCCTAGCTTGTTTGCCCAAACTACGAAGTATTCTCCATCCCACTAACACAATGCCCTGGCCAAACGGACGCCGACTTGTTACTTCTCCCGTCGCCATGAGACGCCTAGGCAGTTAGGCAGTTCGGCACCGCCCGGGTCCGTCCTGTAGTCCTCCCTCACCTCCACTTCGCCAAGGGCCTTTGGCTCTACCGATCCTCTCTTGCCTCCCCACTGCGAAGTCTTTTATCCTTTGCGACTACGAAGTACTCGAGCAACGAAGCACTCGAATGTGGTTACCATCGCCCTTGTTCTATTGATGTATTGTAGCGCAGGCCCTGCCCAAGCCCGCCGTCCTTGGCGTGGATGCTCGTAACTGTTCCCCCCTTGCCCAGCCATGCTCCCAGACCCCTTCCCATGGCGGCGATCCCCTTGATTAATGGGTCTCCGGCGGCTTTGTCCACGCTTTGGGAGATCCTGCACCGGTTCTCAATGCTCGAGGACCTATCGGAGCTTATTACTTCGTAAACGACTCGTTCACACACTTGCATAGGCATAGGGGAAGACCTTAAAACAACTATACGTAGTGATGTAGAGGCTTGGATCCTTGGCCTGTTTCGTAGCACATGACTGCGAGCAAGATTGATGCTGTCTTGGATGCTATCTTGGGAGGTCAGAAGTATTACTCTCCTTCTCAACTCGTTCCTCGATCTCCACACCGTCGAATTGGGTGCATCTTCGTTTCCCAAGCGACTTCTTTCCTTTCCTGTGTAACTTTTTTTTTATTTTCTTCTTCTTGTTTGTTTCCTTTCTTTTCTTTTCCAAAGGCTGGCTCTCCTTAATTCCATATTCTCTTCTTTCCCCTGGGGCTGGCTCTTGTTCTCTTTCTTTTCAACCGATTTGGTGGCCGGTTACCACTGACGATCTTTGTTCGAGTTCTCTTCGATTCTCCCTTGCGTTCGAGACGATTTTTCTATTCTTCAAGACTCGATTCTTACCAGACGAGACTAGCTTCTCCTTCGACGCCCTCAGCGAGAGACTCACATTCCTTGGAACCCCTCCTCCTCTCTTCGAAACGCCCTCGTTCCTAAAGATCGAAGCCAACTCCCATGTTGCAACAAACGCGGTAGAATCTTTTCCCCCTTTCGACAAAGCCCTCCTGCCATCCAATGGCACTCTATCCCCTCCTGGTGCTGGTGTTGGCAGCATGTGTAAGATCCTGGCCTCAGATATCCTTCGACGATGATGTCGTCGCACGCGATACCCAAGATCACCTCCCAGCTCTGCCGTATACCACCCGAAGCAATGTCTTTTCCAGAGGTCAACTGCCCGTGGTAGACGACGGCAACGACATGTCCCTCTTGACGTTGCCTATTCTAGAGACGAAGAAGACGAAAGTTAGGAGAACATCGGTTGAGAGGAGGCAGTTACCTATAGATCAGGATTTGGGCATGGATGCTGTGACGTTACCCGTTGCGAGGTTGAGAAAGACAAAGGCGAAGACGCCGAGGGCGCTTAGTCTTCCTGTTGATGAGGATGTGGGGGACTTGGTTACTCTGCCTGTCCCGAAGACGCGGAAAACGAAGGCAAAGGCGCCGAGGGGAGTTAATCTCCCAGTTGACGAAAATGTCGGGGATCTCATCACCCTCCCTATTTGGATGGATAAGAAGAACCTTTCTTCGAGACAGACTCTCAACGACGACGCCGGATCCTCGGGCGTCTTGACACTGCCCGTCGTCCACTCGACGAAGCCCGGCCTGTTTAAGCGTGCGGTCGAGCTCGAACTTGCAAATCGATCCGATGTGGCCTACTACGCACAATGTAAGTCTTTTTCTCCTCCTCTCGGAGGGACTTACTCTTGTCATTTTTAAACCTTTTATTTTTTTTCTCACATTTTCTTAGTGAATTTTGGTACTCCCCCTCAACCTATCTTCGTACAACTCGACACTGGCTCCTTTGAGCTCTGGGTCAATCCCGACTGCAGCATTCTTCCCGATCGAGATGTGAGGTTCTGCGAGGCGGTTGGTTACTACGACGCCGGCGCCTCCACGACAGCCTCCGAATTTGCTGGAAACAAGACGTTAAGGTACGGCATCGGAGCCGCCAACGTGACTTACATTCGCGACTCCATCAGTCTCCCAGGAAGTAAGTTCAAATAAGGAAAACAATCAATTCCCCTCTTGCCAGAGGAAAATCTTTATCCCCTCTCCACCAGAGCCTCTCTAACAAACCAAAAAAAAAGGCAACGCCGTCTTAAAAAATGTCCAATTCGGCGTCGCCACCGGCACGGAAGACCAATTCGCCGGAATCCTCGGCATCGGCTACGGCGAAGGCGTAACGACCCAATACCGCAACTTCATCGACGAGCTCGCCTCGCAAGGCGTCACCAAAACCAAAGCCTTCTCCATCGGACTCGGCAGCAAGTCCGACCAAGAGGGCGTCATCGTCTTCGGCGGCGTCGACACGGCCAAGTTCTCGGGCTGGCTGGCCCCTTTACCCATCATCCCCGCTGCGCAATCCCCCGACGGCGTGCCGAGGTACTGGGTGCAAATGAAGGGTGTGACGCTCGAGGCCCCCAACAAACCGGCCCGGAAGTATCCCGGCTCGAGCACGCCCGTTTTTCTGGATAGCGGCGCTACGCTCTCGCTGCTGCCGAGGGCGTTGACGGATTTGATCGCTGCGGACTTTGGGTCGGCTGGGGAGGACGAGAATGGGTTTTATGGCGTGGATTGTAAGTTTGTTGGGTATCAGGGGACGTTGGATTTCGAGTTTGAGGGCGTGACGATCCGTGTGCCGTATCGGGAGATTATTAGGGAGTTGAGTAACCCGCCGAGGTGTTACTTGGGGATTGTTGCCAGCGATGACTTTATTCTTCTTGGCGATACGTTTTTGCGATCTGCATATGGTACGTTTTGTGTCCTCTCTGTCTCTCTCTCTCTTGTCTTCTTCTAGAGGGTATTCCTGGAATGGGAGGAGTACGTGTAACTAACATCCTTGCGCTTGAACAAGTCGTCATCGACGCTGATACAAAAACCGCATACATGGCGCAATACGCCAACTGCGGCGCCATGGTCAAAGCAATCACCACCCCAACTGATATTCCGACTTTCTACGGCCTCTGCGGCCTCACCGAGAACTCCGTCGTCCCCGAGGACTCCACAGTCACGGCGCAGGCCGACTCCACTATCCAAGTCAGCAACGGAGGCCGACCGGCCGTGAACGCGGCGGTGGTTCTAGGCACGGTTGCGGCAATCGTTCTGGCGATGATATAGAAGTTTGTTTCGGGGGTGGGAGAGAGAGTTCGAAGGCGGAGTTCCTCGGAAACGCATGCTCAAGTCCTGAGGGACTATGGCGTTTGCCCTTTCTCTTCTTTCTCTTTTTTCTTTTTTTTTGTATATTCCACCATGGTCTATTAGATGGATCCCAGTTGGGGCATTTTTCCCCACACAAGACATTTCCGGAGGGAGGAATCGTGCATGTTTGGAATTGGGTCATTGATATTCTTTATCTTTGAAAGCTCTGCTGCGACATTTTTTTTTCTTTCATATGGGCATAGGTTTACGCTTGATTGTCTGGAATCAGGGATATTTCTTGTATATAGCGTTGCGGCCGGAAACGAAGATTCAGGTAGTCCAGAGGTGAATGGATCGAACTCATGGTGCCTATGGCTGTCTTGCCCTTCAAACAGAATATCAGTCGCGTCACCTTGATATCCCCATCTGGAGCTGGAGCTCCAGTAGGCGGTGGTTGGAATGAGGTTGAGGGCTCCACTGGTTCCTACAACTGCTCTCAAGATGGTTCACAACCACTTCGTCCATGATCGTCAGGCACTTCCCGGATTACACCAAATGCCATTACATTCGATGAAGCCACACGCAACATCAAAATACCGGAAGGTCAGAGGGTAGTCTCACAGTGCCCGCTTCCTTCTAGTAACGGGTGTAGTCCGGAATGCGGAAGCACCAGACCACAGAGTCAAGGAAAGACAACATGCTTCACCAAAAAACAGCCCCTGCCAGAACATTAGCAAAGTGCCATGATAAGCTTGGGTGTTCCAAAAAAGCCAGCCTGTTGAGGACGGCCACCAAAGACAAGAGAAAGGAACCGAGCCCGGGATTTCACATGGTTCCCTGCTCGAGGGGAGAAGCAGTTAAAGTGATCCCAACAGTGAACACAGCCTACGCATTTTTTTTTTCCAATCACCTACAGCTCTTATACTGACTTGACCGCTGACGGCTTTGGCTTCTAGGACACCACAGCCCTTTCTCGCCACTTCGAACCGTCTAGTGGAAAATGTAACCAAATTCACGATCAAGCAAGCTCACTTGGCGATGGCATCGCCTTGACGAAGCAAGCTTTAATCTGCTTGCGATGGCTGACAAGCTGCGGTAAACGAAAGATTATACTGAACCCCAGCTACCTTCCTACTATCTCAGAAACCATGGCCATGAGTATAAGATGGCGTGACGCTCCTCAACCTCGGCCAGAACCTAGGGTATGAATGTAAGTCCGAGATTAGCGGGTCTAATCAAATACCGTGGTAGGGAGGGTATTTGGAGGGACCTCTCTACCTCTTTGGTCAAAGAAGTCTTTCCTGGTAGCACCACTGTCGACAAAGGCGACACCCCTTTGTTACTCTTCCTTCTTTGGCCGAGGCCGCCGTAGAGGCCATACTTGTGGTTTGCTAGTATGACATGAAAATCCGGGCGTCTTTCTTTCGTTTCCAGGATTGTGACCTGCCCTTGTGGGGGAACCTGCAGTGACAGGTTAGCAAGCATCAATAGTTCATTCAGGATGTAGACACAGCTCCAATATCAGATTCCCCATACAAGAGTGTGAGAGCTCAGCTCATATTATTAGAGTGGATATCAAAGTTCCGCCATCAAATACACCAGCTCAGTCTCCTAGGCTACTCCGTAATACCTCCAGACTTCATAGCAAGACATAAGCCAACGGTATGTCAGGGGGAACTTCCCCTCCATAACCCTCTTCCACTCTCGAGGGCGGCCTAGAGAAGCTTTTCAGAACTTCGAACTTGGCCATTCACGCCCAAGGAAATTGGGCCCGTTTATCTATCCTTCCAGTTCTCTAGTTGTTACACTCCCTGTGACATTCGAAGCCGCCTTAGACGACTCCGGCTGCCCGTCTGTCCTCGCAAACTATAGGATCCGAGGAATAAAGACAACACTAGCGCATCGATTTGCACAGAGAGAAAAAGACAACCAAAACATATCAATCCCTCCGTGCGAGTAGGCACACGAGGGTTTAACCTAGATCAGCTCGTAGTTCACTCCCTTCCGGCCGCCCTATCACCTTTCTGGAGGGAGATGTAGTTAGTTGGATAACACGAAAAGGAAACCTCCATTGTCCTATCCGGCATTCCTACAGTCAGTCATTCCTCGTTCATCCTTCGGTGTGGCACATACTCCCGTTCCCTGGCTACGAATGGCAACAACGCCTTCCACGCCCTTCAGCATTTTGCGCTTCCAACTCCGCAGCCTCAGAAAGGGTAAGGACGGACAAAATCCCCCCTCAGGGTATCGATAACAAGTCTTTTTTTTTCTCTTTCTCTTTTTTTTCTTCGAATTCGAAGCAAACTCCAACAAAAAAGCTGCCCATGAGTAGATACCCACCCACCTCCGGAAAAAATTGTCCCCTTTACTCCATGGCACAACGTTATATACAACAACACAGCTGACAGGTCAGCGAATAGATTGCCCGCTATACTTATAGCAACCGGTGCTTTTTTTTTGTTTCTGCGCGCTCCAGCCGGGGGTGGGAGATAGCCGGGTGAAGATTATAGGGTCTTCAGTTTTAGCCGGAAAGCCCCGTAGCCCAAGAAGAGAGAACTCGTCTCTAGTAACTTGAGAAAAAGGACCCCCCCCCCCTTTAAATTGGCCGCGGTTCTTCTCGCCCACCCAACCAACTCGGGTATGCGATCTTCTTAACCCCAAGGTGAGAATCATGGTTGGAAGTGACCTGAACTAAGATGCCACTCTCCTTAATAAAGGGTGGCTGGCCGTCTAAGTTGTAGTGGTGTGGCCTGACTCCGAAGCGGCAGCACCCTCGCGGGTGAATAAACCATCTAGCAGCTCGGTAAGCTCGAGGTTCTTTTCCAGCCCGCCTGCTTCGAGGTTTGGCCTTGCCGTCGGAGGGTCTTCGCACAAAGTGGTAGGTAGATACAAGAGTGGCAGCGAAGGAATCACGGCGGCTTCCACACGGCCGATATAACCGGGCCAACTCACATTAAGTTCTGGCTGTCCTCCGGAGGTTCCGCACCGTTGGATGGGTACTCGGCCGCCATGGGGGCCATAGATAGTTGTCCATTTGTTTTTAGCTGCTACGCACCAGTCGATGAGATGGCCCATTCTCCGGATGGGGAAAGACGAGTCTAGAACTTCGAATACTACCCCCACCACAGCCTTCTTGGCGCGGCGCCGTTCTGAAGAACACAAGTTTCTCGGCCGTGGCCTCCGAGGATGACTAGATCGTCGCCTGCCGATCAAGAATTAACTGCACACATCCCCACCCACCAACCAATGCGCGGGACGATATTAACGACGCTACCTAACCCTGCATTGCGGTAAGGGAAATGCACTAGAATGATCACGGGGCCGTAAACGGCTGGCTTGGAAGTAAGGTGGAAGAATGGGAGATGGGCGGGTAGGAGGTCACCGAACCTGAATGTTGGATAAGCCCATATGGTCTTCCCACCACCTCAATTCCCCCTTCCCCCGAAACAGGCGCCATTCGTGATTATTCCGGGCTTCAGCACTGCAATCAGGGTAATGACCGCTGAGCCAAGTTGTTCTTGTCCCGACGCCGTTTCCCGTCCAAGTATGCCGCCCACATACAGCCGTCCGTATCTGGTCATTGGCCATCTAGCCTTTCTTCTCCTGCACGAACATATTGGTTCTAAGCACGCTTGATGCATATCTTGAACCAGCCCGCTCCGCTTCCGCGTCCCGGGGGGAGGCATTGGAGAGCCAGAAGCCACAGGGCGTGCTATGTAGTGGTAGTATATGTGACAGCAAGTTGAACGCTAGACCCCAAACAGTACTACCGAACGCCATTTGAATTGTCATAGAAGTTCTGCTACATGATCTGTTAACAACGGACCTTGCGGGAGTGCTTTCGCTATCTTCCCAAGCGCGCTTTGGAGATGGTTTCGGTCATCCTACAACACCGTGGGTCGTGGGTGATGAGATCGCCATTTTCTGCCAAGGCAACTTCTGGCTAACTCCGAAGTTCACCTTCGCAATTCGAAAGCAGCCGTATATCCTTGTCATGAACATCAGCATGTGGCCTTCAGGGACGGTAGAAATTAGGAGGATTTCGGCTATCGTATCCATGGCTTGATCTGTCAGACAGTTAGTTGAAATTATACTAACAGAAGCGCATCTCTAAAAGAACTTCAGAAGTATTCTAGATTGCAGAGACGACATGAAGCATGTTCTCTCTGCTGTACAGCTGCAGTCCATCCCCGAATATAAAGGAGCGCACCCTGCGCCATTTACAAAGCTTGTTGGTGCGGCAGAGAATATGATGCATACACACACACACACACACACACACACACATATATATATATCTATATGTGGATTAATATCTACTTCGTAGATCGCCTGGCGAATGATAATTGCTCTCCCCTGATGATCAATAAATGACCCAGCTTAACCTTATGCCGGCTCAATAAGGACGGGCGCACTCTTCTCTTACTCACCGAAACAGCCATGGGGACTTATCTCGGCGAAGGAATTATTCGTTCGGAGAATGGTGATGGAAGCCCGTTCCCGCTGCTCCCTCAACCGCTCCAAGCGTCTGGTTGGATTACGATGTCCCAAGTTTTACAAAGTCGAATCAGGACCATCAAGGAGTGCCCTCGCCAGCCTTTCCTTACACGGCCCTTCTCCAGCATTGGCAATCAACACCGTAAAATCTCTGGTCCAGGCCCATCTGGACCGTGGCAATTTGGAGCTTCTGTTTCTTGGTGACGATGGCGTGGATAACGTCAATACATATCCTTGTACCTGATCCGAAAGCAGGCCAGGCCGCGAGTCGTGCTCGTGGTTTGATCAAGACTGCTAGTCCAATGTAACAGTGAGATTGAATAATTAACATGGGATCCAGGGCGGGTGAACATCCTCGACAGACTTCACACGGTAGCGAGTCTGACATGAAGCTGCCTCTAGGAGCTCCTTGCAGTTGTCGTACTTTGTACGAAGTCGGTTCGATATTTATCGATTAAGTTACATCTCCGTGTACTTCGTACTGTTGGGATCAACGTATCACGAACGGGCGACCCCTGTGCTGCCAGAAACGTCAAGGACTGTGTCTGTCCATGAAGGGGTTTATCCACCACACACTGCACAGGCAACCCTGGTGTCCTTCCTAGAAGTAGGTGGGCTGTGGTGTTCCCTTCCCTTTGTGTCCTTGACATCATGGCCTTGAATCTCGATTCCACCACACTGCACCTTCTCTCGCATCCCTCGACATTTCCTTCCTCTAACTTCGTAGACGTCTCTTTTTCTAATTACCAGGCCGTGCTCTCGAACCCGCCCGATACTACTTTCCTTTTATCGATGGGATGAGCCCTTGACCTTCCTTTGCCCCAAATTCTTCCTAGATGGCGACTCCAATCAGCCTTGCCGAATTGGGAGGCGCCTATGGCTGTCACAAACCACCAAAGGGAAGGCAGCACGAGGGACTGCAGCCCACCTAGGAAGGACACGAACATTGTGAAGGGAAGGCCGGAACCATAGCCCACCTACGAAGTAGGAAGGACACCAGCAAAGGGAAGGGAGGGACCACAGTCCACTCTAGATGGGGTTTACAGAAGTTGAAAATCCAGTGTTCCCACTCTTCCCCAGGCATCAATAGAAGAAGTTTATTCTTTCTTAGAAAAAAGAGCTTTAAACCTTTTCTTTTTCAGGCCCTTCGTCCATCGGCTTCAGGAATGGCTGATCAGGTGCCTGCCCTGTCCTTGAGGAAGTCTTGTACCACTTCGATTCGTGGCTATAACGAGACGATATGCAATTCATCCAGCGGCCCTGTACGGAGTCCACAGTTTCGCTTGGGACGGCGATGACGACTTGGTATTTGTCTCGGAAACCCCCGTACACCGCGAGCCACACCGATGGATGGTTAGGAGGGTTTCGAATAACCATCGTAGTAAGCCTCCGGCCCTGAATCCAGAGTCCATCCAGTCCCTACATGATCAGCTCAGTGTGTGGTTTGGTGCTGGACATTCATCCCAGAACGCTGCTTCATGCTATCCCCGTCGGCCTCCAGCACCTGGTAACAACTGCCAAAGTGGAACGGGACCTAGAACGCCCCTTGCGGCATCCTCCGGACCTAGGGCACCCGCCGAGCTGAACTTGGACGGAGGGCGGCCTTGCTATCGGAGTCGCATTCTCATGTATTCTTCTGGTGAACAGCCGCGCTGTTGGAGGCGTCTAGAAGCGACTGCTTCTCAGACTTTTCTATTTCAGGGACCATATTTTGTTTAGAGTGTATTCAGTTAATTGGGAAAGGGTGGATGGAATTGTCCGTTCAAGGTTTACAGAACATGCCCTCAACGTTGACTAAATACCCTCTGACTGCATATGATATGAATGAACCTCAAAATCAGGAAGTGACCATTTGCTTGCTAGAAACTGAAATGAGGCCCGATCGTAGATACTAGTGTGATGATTTTCAACAGCTTTAATGGCTATATTGGAGAGGGGTTGGATGAGAAAAGAATTGATGGCTGCAAGGAACAGAGCTGGGGGTTGCATGCAAATGACAGAATGTGTGCGAGTTTGATTACTCCCTTGATATGATCGATTGATGCCTTGGACAGCTTTTGCTCGCGCACTCACGACAGGACAGAGGCTACATCACCAAGTAGGCCCAAAACAGGCCAGAGTATTACATGTTTCGGGCGGGAGCTTGAGATATGGACACCAGAAGTATAATAACAGACCATGGGGCATTGCATCGGACGCATTCTTTGTGCGAGTGTGCTGAGGACCGAATGCCGAGTCGACGTCTTTGGCTCCCTTGCACTTGTTTCCTCCATAAGAAAGGGCCGTAGAGAGGCGGACAGAGATCTCTGGTCTGTTTGGGGCAGGAGCACTTCATGATCAACAAACTTGACACGCTGGTGGAGGGGCAATTCGAGGCTCGACAGGCTGTGGGAAACGGGCATGAGTTTCGAGATGTCTTGGTGGTGATGCTTTGTAATCGTCCGTCATGTCCCTGCCTCCTTCGAGGCGGATGAAGTAGACATTGATCCATCCGGGGAAGGAGAAACCGTTGATCTGTGCAGAGCTAAGATTTGGTATCGCAAGCGATAAGGGAATGGGAAAGCACGAAGCTGCGTACGAAGTAGCACGAAGTATTACCAGGATGTCAGGGGAAGATATCCACAATGCGCAGACCACGGGATACCAACCCCCTGTGATGAAGGGAGCCAGGGGAGCAACGGATGTGCAAGGATCGAAAGCAAAGCTCCATTTGCAGCAGGACCACCCATGACGCTATTCCGCGAAAAAGGAAAAAAGCTGGGCAGTGCACTGCACTGTACTTCGTAGGAGTACACTGCTATCGATGCGTTGGAATTAGTGTACAAGTACTTCTTCGGGCGCTGATGAAGCTTAGACCACCCACTGGCTGTAGTTGTGTAGCAGCCACAACCCCATACACCACAGTACTGATACCCCTGCGGACTTGATCAATGGTGATCAGTACCGAGCCATCCGGGGTAAGTCAATCTTGAGACCCCAGGACCGTTCTTGCCGCTGATCGTTAGATCGATCAGTCCTCAAATCCTTCTGCCATTATAATGTAGGTGTGAGGTCTGGGTCGCACACGGTGTAATTTCTTGTTGTTCGTGATAGCAGAACCAAATTGTAGTATGAAGTATTACGAAGTAATAATGCCTGGCTTCAAAGGAAGCTTGGGAAGGCGCATTATTCGCCGGGGATACGAGGTAGGGGCAATGGAGAAACGGACGGTCCCATCATGACCGAGTAGGTATCGGAGATGTACCTTCCAGGGTTATGGACGTGGGTAGCAAGGGTGACCGAGGTGTGATAGGTTTCGCTTTCTTGCACCTTCCCATGCATCCCGCTGCAGCAGCATCCAACGGGGAATGCGGGAGGGTTTACCTGCGAAGCAGTCTAAGATACTGGACCTTACAAGTATCTATCTACAAAGCACACCAGCCTTTCAGGCCTCGTGCTTGCGGCAGTAATGTTAATCTCAGGGATGTGGTCATCATGTCTGTGAGCATGAAGCTTGAAAATCTCAATGCATACCCATCATGAGGACGCGGACTCAACACACCAATGATCTTCATCGTCGGAGCAAGACTGGCCATACCGAGTCGGCGTGAGGACTTGGGTGACGGCATCTAGGCCCCTGAACGCTGACAGCTACTTCTCTTCGAAGGATGTACCTCGGTAGGGATCGACTAGCTACTTCGTAAGAAGCAGGAAGGGGTGCTTCCTCACCACAACGACTGAGCTGGATTACGCAATTAAGAAGATGGCTCCTATTACCCAGCATCGCTACTACTCCGCGATGAAGCCCGGGCCTGTTCTACTTGGAGGCTTCACTCCGGGAATAACTCAATGTTGCAATTGAAGGACCTTTATCAGTATTAGTGCGCCTGTACCCCTGTCGAACAGTGTGTCCAGACAATTGATGGTAAAATAGCTGCAGGACTTATGCTGTGATACCCACATGGCAGGCCAACCCCAGATTGCTAGCTTCACCTGACCACTTTGACGTTCCAGCGCAGCTTGGCCCTGCTTCCTCGTACACTGTAGTGTATGTCATATCTCAGTACGAAGCACGTTCCAACCCCAGACGAGTTATTATTCTCAATCCTGTCTGTTCAAAAGGGGTTTTGCCTGTGCCTGCGCCCCAACGATCGGCACTGTTATATTACTAGTACCTCGTACAGAACTGTGTATAAGTCCCACTTCATTCTGCTACCCTCGGTTGCTCGAAGCCCCGGACCAAGGTGAATGAGTCTGGAATGGTTTTGACATGTTGATTTTCCACTGTGTACTCCCCTCGAAGAGGGTGCCATTGTATGGAACCCCCTTACGACGTGGTTAGCTTGGCCTCTTCAGCTAATTTCATCATCTTGGGGTAAATTGGAGAAGGTTGGAGAAGAGGCATGTCGACGACGCGGCCGGCATCCAACCTTCGACGTGAGTGGTGGTTGAGTCTTTGACGGGCCCGTCAAGTAACACCTGTCTCCTGTTTGAATGTTGCTTTAATTAAGAGACTTATGCCGAAGACTTTTGTCTTACTCGCCTTTCTTTCTTTGTTCTTACACTTTCTTTATACAATGTCCGGTTGGAAGGAACCGCGGTATGCTTATCAGGTAGAAGTGACCACATCTACTTCGTACACTATCAGGATGGGTCCTGAGGATCACGAAACCCGAATTGATCTATCAGAAACATCATCGCCCGTAATAAAACGTGCCCCAAGCTCGAACATGAACCCTGGTCATAAAGTCAGACGAGCTACACTAGGGAAACGGTCCTGGGGCATCCTGTGCACCCTGCGGTTCCTCGGCCTCTGCTTGGATGGACAGGGGAGCACATTCTGCAACCCCTGCTTAACTGGGTAAGAGGCTCTGCTGGGGTCTGAATTTGACGAGAAGGCTGAGGGGCGGTCTCACTTTATCTCTCTTGCCCTATTAACAAGAGGATAATATGTGATGATACTTTTGTCGAAGCCGCAGCCAAGAAAAGTGCACGTGCAATACTGTCAACGGCAAGTGGTTCGACTCATTTTGATAGACTCAAGAGCTTCAGGATAAATATCAAATCTTAACTTTTTTAAGGCTCAGCGGCTTGTGTTTATGGAGGTAGTGGTGACGTCTTCGGCCTCGAATCGTCTCATCCATCTGAAACGTGATGCTGCCCAAGAAGCTTCGATTCTCTCATCGAAAATACAAGTTACTTGCAAGCCATCAATGGATCTCTCCCCAAAATCCATATTGTGCGTTGTCGTGAGGTCAGGCTAATGTCCATTCATGGTCGCCTACGAAGTACTTCGTACGAAGTAGTTGTTCCAGGAAATCATTGGGCTCATTAGCCAAGAGGATTGACACCGACAGGCCTGATTAAATTCCGCTCCCCGGGTTTCCTGAAGAAGACGGCTCTGCCCTCGTAGAACCTCGGTTTTCCGATATAACTCAAAGAGCAAATGAAAAGTATACGACGCGATCTACATGCCTACTCCCGTGTCTCGGAAAAACGATTCCAGAGGATGATTCCGCCTTAAGTAAGCATCCGGAACGCAAACCTAATAACGGGCGACGAAGCCGACTGGCTCATTGGGTCCCAGACTCCAGGTCACACGGTCACTAGAGAACAAAAAGGAAAAGGAAGAAGTTGAAAGTTTCGGACCATCATTTTCCGTTTCACACTCTAAAATGTCCAGAGGGAGACCGGCGCCCGCTAGAAACCCAGGTCGAAATTCCTCAGTGTACACTAACTTCGTGGATTGTGAAGGTGTGGGTGGTCTGCCATGACTTCTTCATTGGGTCAGACAGTCCCCAATGCCCCATTGGGGAAGTATATCCAATATTATTATTTGCAAGGCTAGCCACATCTAAAGTGCTTTTTTACTTTGTAATTTCACACGCGTCAGAGCTTCGGCAGTTGTAGGAGGACGGGAGGCGAATTCGGAGGACATTTTGAACTCAACTCTCAGCTGCTGCGGGAGGCTTACAAAGCAATGCCCAGGGATAGCTCCAGCGCTACAAGTGAATGGACGTAGTGTAATAGTATCTGATAAGCAGATCACAATATCAATTGATCAACCATTGATGCCCCCCTTGCCTTGCCTTGCCAATGTCTGTCCAACACTCTTGTGAGAAGAGTCGAGGACAATAGGCATGGGTTGATTTGTCAGGGGGTTTGAACTCCAATGTGCGAATTGAAGCAGGACGATGGAGACACAGGCGATCCACTAATAAAATTCACACTGTACAAGACAGTGTGAGATGTTCCAAGTTCACACGACTGTATGTACGAAGTATTAATATTTGATGTAGTGTAGTTTCCTCCTCCTGTGACGAGTCATATTTAGCAGCAACGTCCGTTGGTAAACCCTGTTAGATCCTCTCGGCACTAACCCCGCCATACTTTTACCAGATGATACCTCTGCTTCGTGCTTCCCATTTCCTGTTGCTTTCAACATCATGGGCAGTTGGTGGAGCTTACCTTCTCATCACCTGCAGCAGTGCAGGAAAGAAGAAATGGAAAACTCTTCCACGCACGCGGCACAATGACGCCAAGAGGGCCGCCTTCATAAAATTGCTTTTCAAAAGCATAAAATATTAGAAGGCAAAAAAGAGAAAAAAAAAAAAAAACTAATAAAAGAAGCTCATCGACGGAAAACCAAATATTAGCTTTGGACGTCATCTTGCCGGTCCAGACTGTTGGCGAGAAGGACCCCATGATTGAGCTTGAGAAGCAGCACTGCTTTTGCCCCTCCATACTTGTAATTACTCTACTTCGTACAGAGTACCACTCAAGATACAATGTGAAGCTAGAAAGCGTCCCTTGTCGTGATGGCGCGTTGCGACGCTGGCTTGCATTATATGGATCCTGCTTGACTGGACAGACAGAGTTAGCCCAAGGTCCCAAAGGCCCCACCGTCCACCAAATTCCCCATTAAGCCGCCGATATCCCAGGCGTCGAACTCTTGGCTGGCCCTTGGGTGGGTCTAGTCACCCTTCATTGTTTGTCTTGCGTTGATGTCATTGTACTTGTGCCCTACACCCTTTTGTTCTCGACGCCACGGGCTTGCTTTTGAGGTTTTGACGCAAGCTTGATGTCTTATGGGTCGACGGGCAGATTGATGTGAGAAGAAGTTAGACCAGGCTATCGAGTTGAAACCCAACAGAACTCGCGTTAGGTACCCAACCATCGAAGTGGTGGGCTGGGATTGAAGGCAGATGGATGATCATATTCGCTCCTTTCGGGGTATTGCAACAGCCTCTCGTACCGAGTATTTCCTATCCAGGAAGCTGCGCTATGAATAAGATTACTTCGTAAAGAATGCAATACGTTGGCAGGCTGCCCCTCCTCCAAGTATCCATCAAAATGTGAGCTTTTCCAAGACAGCCCCCACAATATCTACGAGGGACAGCCCATTGCAGTCGGGCAGTGCAACCGCATCATCCTGTTTTAGGGCACAACAATGTCGCAAAAAAAAGACCCCAGAGCGAGATCACCAGCCAATCCGGAGTGTAGGAGAACGCTTACAATTCCGACATTCAAGTGGCAAGGAACAAGAGAGAGAGAGGGCACCGAGCAAGGGCCAAGTCCCCTCTGTCCTGCGAGAAGATGCGATTCGCTGGTCGCAACTTGCCATTTCCCGCCAAGAAAAATCTGGTCCCATTGGCTTGCAGGGGGCGGCGATTACGGGACCCATGGATTCTTGCGTATTTCCCGCCCGCCGCAGTTGCCTGGCTATTTTAACTAGTGGTTAACGTGGGCTCTGATGACAGCATCTGATTGGTAGACTAGCAGTCCTAGGGACGGTCTCGGTTGATTTCAGTGCGATTGCGGGTACGGAGGCACAGCAAGCAGGACATTGAAGTGTTTTATGATGAGAAAAAAAAAAAAAAAAAAGCCGCTTGATCAGATGCTGCTTTTCGGAATCCAACGCGAAGTCTCGCGCGAACCAAGGTTGATGCGGCCTGAGTATCGGAGGCTATCCGATACATTAGGCTTTTCTGCGGGATCCGAAACCGCTGCTTGACATTTTTAAGATGTGCAGATGTTATAAATATTAATAAGCTCCGAGCTGGCTTGGGCCGAGCTTAGCTGTGTGAACACTGAAGAATTGATGGTGGATCAATTGCTATTATTACCTGCACAGTGTGCTGTTTGATGTTAGGCTACCACCGGCTTGAATGCTAGACGAAGTCACTCTTGATCGCACGAGGTTGGGTTGGGAGGGTTCAATGTTGTCAACTGAAGGTATCCCATTGTAATCTACTTCGTACTTCGTAGTGTATACTCGTCTCCACTTAAAAGTACACTACACTACAGATTCTGGCAACAAAATGCAAGGCTTTCTCAGAGCCCGACGTACGAAGTAGGAAGTATTGAGAGTCTCAGCACGGCCTACGAGAGGTGCAACAACTGGCGTATACTGGGTTCTCCAGCACGGAGAAAGCTCTCCACTGTGGGGGCTTGTTTCGAGCCCGTGTGGTCGGTGTGAGGATACTCAATAGTTCGTCGCCGAGATGGGAGAAAGCCTCGTTAGGATATAAACCCCAGGTAAGAGAGTGACAAGCCTGGCAGTGTCGTCGTTGAAACTTGGTGGAGTGGGCGTGTCGGGATTTCGTTCCGAAGCCGACCCGATTATGCCATTCGATCGACAGCGCTGCCACCGCCCTCCTACATTTTGCATACATTGATCCATGAGAAAGAGCGCTGTCAGCTGCGTGAACCACGGCCAGTGGAGTATCATAGGACGTGCCTGATTCGCAGACGAGGGCGACAAGGTTTGAGTGTACTTGTAGTCATGGTCAACTCGATCAATCCTATTAACTGTGCAGATGTCAGTGTTGAACCTCTTCATGGCGTAGTTCAGTGGGGCTCAGTACGACAAGACGGGGCCGAGCTTGGACGTCATCCAAGACCTGGAGACTCTATCAAGTATCAAGCAGAGACAAAAAGTTTACCCCACGCTAATAACAGTTGTAAGTCGATCTCAGTGCAGCATCAATGAGGGCTTCACTTGAACTCGAGTATCCGAAAAATGAATGGATTTCTTAGTTGGGCTTGGAAAGAGCGACTTGATCCTTGTGCGACGACGGGTAGGAATGATCACTCCACCTTTTGCACCCGAAAGAGTCTCGATGTTAAACTTGTTCATCTTGATTGATCAATTGAAGTTGTTCTTCCCCCACCAAAGATGAATGCTTCAATTTGTTGATTGAGGTGACGATGGCGGGGCAGGTACCGAGGTACATCAATCAATTGATGGCGACAACCTCCACTACAATCACTGGGCAGCGAGAAGTAGCATCCCAAGTACGAAGCACACTACACTCCATGAGGCATTGGCCCGAGCACTCCAGTTCGATCTATGTTGTATCAGGACTTCGATGGTCGTTGGCACTATTGCCCATCTCTCATTTCTTGATGCTCAATTCAAGTTAGCCCTATGATGCAAAAATGTGCAAATAAAGAAAGGGGCACCCTCGAGTCCGTGTTTATATCATATCACTTCCAAATCTAGACTGGCTCGGTCCTTCACCGTCCTGGCGAGTTGTATTCTCTCTGTTTCTCTGTTCAATATGACAGGTTCTGTACCACCCACTGGCCATTTCGCTCGGCATCCTATCACGATCCACCAAATGCTTTGTAGTGGTTTGGCTCCACTGGGTACTTGGATAACAATCTGGCGGTCTGGTTTTACGAGGTATTTAATTTATTTTTGTATGATTATTATTTTAATTTTGTCCAGACTCGAGTGTAGTGCGCTCTTTCACAGTTCGAGTCAAGCCTTTCTCTTTCGTCGAGTGAGTCAACTCTTGAACGCCCCGTTTTTTTTTTTCTTCTTTCCGCTGCTAGATGACGCGAACAACAATGTCTAATTGGCCTGTTGTCCGAGGTACAGATGGTAGCCTGGACGAGTCGTCAATGTTTCCCTTTCTGTGAGTGATGTGGCTGGAGATTGGTACGGCTAGTCTATGGAGGAAACCCTGAGCTACGCGCCCGGGTTCTTTTTGGTGGGGCGCTAATATTAACTTGGACTCGAAGACCTCGCCCCCAAGGATAGTGTTCGGGTGCTTTTGGGTTGAGCGAAAGGGAAAGGCCACGGAAACCTCGTGTGGGTTTCCGCGGCGGCTACCTAGGAACGGGCTTGTAGTGTAATCCTTCGTACTTCGTAGTTTGCTCCGGATTCACATCTTTTGAGAAGGTATCGAGGACTTTGAACAATATGTAGGGCGTACAAAGTACAATGCCCAGGAGCTTCGTATGCTTCTGCTGGAGTCTGGCTTGGCCTGGCCTGGTCTGGCCTTGCTGTATGCTGTACGGGCTGCTGCCACAGCAGTGTGTCATGCAGTAGGTTACCACTCTAGTTGAGGTTCCGAGATGCTGTGCCAATGGGAGGGTTGCTCTTGCCATGCAGGTAGCCCGATGTGCAGTGCACTGGACTGTTTCATCGGTTAATCACTGACCCATGATTGTGGCCGGTTGTCGCAACTTGAGAGAGGAATCAGTTGACAAGGAGGTTAGTGCACGTTAAGAAGATGGGCCTCTAGCTTGCAATTACGCGTTTTTTTTTTTTTTTTTTTCTTCCCCTCAACAAACTCCCGGGCGCGAGCTCGAGTGATTGATGAGTCTGGTGACCGTGATCGGTGAAATATCATGGACGGCAGCTGTACGAATAACGGGCTGAGAGCCCCATAAGTCCTGCTTCTGAGAGGCGTCGATATTTCCTACTTCGTAATAAGATCAATCACTGCTGAGCGTGTGGAATTATCCAATTGTAATGCTACCTGCTCCTCTTGGAGCACAGTGCCAATTCGCAGCCATAACCTGGGCCTTTCCCTGCAGGGCGCTAAGTTCGGAAACAGGCAGGACTGGGGCCTTGAGTGGCTCAATCATGTCTCAAGTTCCTTGTCAAAACTCATCAGTGCAACTGCCCATTGATTGAGCCTGTCGAGTCATCTGGAGAGCGTGGGGGATCGTGAGACGGGGCCAGCTCCATGTCCCGTACCGTGTCTGTCCGATGACGATGATCGTAGTGGATATGGGAAGAGGAAACTGGAGTCGAAGTTGACGTTAGTTAGTTTATGCACATGCGGCTACGTGAGATAACTGTCTTGTATGAGACGATAAGTGTGTCCATGTGCGCTCTTTAGGCTCTATTCTGGGAATTCTGGTCGCCTCCGTGAGATTGGATCTCGGCATCCGACGCTACTGTGCGGGAATAGTAGGAACACGCAGTTCATCACCGCCTTGATGAAGGCGGGTAGGGCAGACTCTTCAATTGTTTGTGTGCGTTCTGGCATCTGCTCATGCTGTAGAAACGGGACTGCATGAGATTTGAATCCACAAAGGCGTCATAAGAACGTAAGAGAAACAAAAGAGAGAAAAATTAAAAGGGAAGAAAAAAAAAAAAAAGAGAATGAAAAGAAAATGGGGCATCATGATGATTTTCGGAGGGTCTGGGAGTGTATTTTGGGCCAGTCGGACGCACGCCCAAATATGGGAAGAAACGATGGCTTCATACAAATTGTAGGCTCAAAGAAACGTAGGTTATTGCATAGAACCATAAAGGACGACTCGATGAAATCAAGGCTCGCGCCGACAAATGACCCCATTTGGAATCCGGAAGTGACAATATAATGCCGCCTATTATCAATCTCACCGAGCAGGGCGTGCCCATGATCCTTTTTGGAAGAAGGGATGTAACATGCTACGAAGTACAAAGCAGGCCCGGAGCCATCGCCCAAGTTGGGCAGGTTTATGTGGAATCTGCCCCCTCATATGGCTTCTTACTTCTTAAGGTTTGGATATCTCGATATCCCAATACGCTTTCCAGAACCAAATGGAGGCTAGATGCTGGGAAAGTTGTCATCAATTTTGGTTGTCTATGTCATCCCCAGTTGTGGTTTATGAGCAATATCAAGCTCGGAGTGAAGATGAAGACATGCAACGTATCTTTCCTAAGTTTGTTGGGAGATGGTTGACGACTGAAATTGATGTTTGTAGGATACTTGTACCTGGCGATGTAGCTAGTCCACGCCTGTGCTCTGATGCCTTCTGAGATTCAGGCAACTCAACCAAGCAGGCCAAGACCCAAAAAAAGGTCCTTAATCGCCACCAAAGAACTGCCGCGTCTGTCGACACTAATAGTCAGAGCAACGCTTCTCAAAGCCCGGCAGAGGCTCACGGGTCCAGACAAAATTCACCGAGCCCCAAATGTTGGTCCCTAGAATCGTGTATAAACTCGTAGTACGGTTATGGTGTGCCACTAGTTCTCCGGTTCGATGGACAGTGGCTGGAAGCCTCGACTCAAGGAAAGCGAAACGCCGAACCAAGCCCCCCAGGATCTTTAATTTCCACTTCCATCAGCCAGCCATGCCCCCGGTCCAGTCCTGGCGAGCCGGAGGAAATCGAGCGGGAAAATAGATCAAACGGAACCTCGCAAGAAACAGATCCACTCTGACAGACAAGGAGCACACCAAGAAACAGTTCGGTCTGGATCCATCCCGACGAGATATCAATTGATCAAGTTAACATCCAAAGATCAAAGGTCTTGGAGGAACTGACATCCTAGTACAAGCAAGTGCAGGGCTGTGGCACCAACGATGGATCAATTGCTGGAAACATGAATCAATCAATGTACTTCTACTGAGAGATCCGAGCAAAACTCGGTTCTCGCACTGCCTCACACAGTCTCAAGAGAACCAGGCTCTCGTGTGCCTTAGAGCGTTAGTGGAGGGTATCACGTCGCATTGCCTCTTTGATCTCTAGGATCCCGCGTCCTTGACGCATTACAAACGGCTGCTTAGGAACCAGACTGGTCTTTGATTTGAGTTCGTAACTCGATTACTTTTTTGGGGTTTCGCTTTTTTACTTCGTAATTCTTGCTTGGGTACTTGGTCATTCTTCCACGGGCGGATTGCATCTCCGTTCTCGCCTCCGTCGGCTCTTTGTTGTCCCCAAACACTGAACAAAAGGCTAGTGGTGTGACTATTGCTACTCCGGAGTAGCGACTGCTCCGAGCATCGCCCCAGGCGCCAGGCTTCAGGGCTCCAATTTCCAGTTCATTGTCGCTCTTGCTTGATTTGATTCCTATCCACACTGTGCAATATACTGTCTCGCCACAGTACTTCGTACTATCCCGTCCAGTCAAATCGCCAAATCCACCAGAGTACCACCGTACCGGGGTACTTTGCGTCGACTGTACAGTACGAGCACGACTAATACTTTCGCACATCCGCAATACAATTGGCTTCCATTGTACCGATACATCTTCGCACTGCAACCTGGCGATGACAGATCCTTGTCTTGGGAGGTAGAGGAACTGCGGATTCTCGCCGATGACACCCTGGTTTCCTAGAATGGCCTCGGCATGATCAGTCGGTGCCTCCTGCGAAGTATGAGGTCGATCCATTGTACTCGTGTACCAGCACCAGTACCAGGTACCAATCTAACAAGAGTACCAGTACGAAGTACTTCGTATGCTGCTCCTTCCTATGAAGTACTCTTGTAATGAGACCAGTCCTCCAGTCCTCCAGCCTGTGCCTTCCCTCCTCGCTTCAACTACTGCTACACTGCCAAAGTACTATTGCAATTGCATCCTGCTCCATTCATTGTATCCCACCACACCACACACCACTCAACCCAAGTACCAAGACGGGACCACACCACTCTACCACAGCCGCCGCCCACCAGAGCCCTCCCAAAACCCTCTTCCTCCTTTCTTCTCTTCCACCTCTCTCCAAGCAGCAATTGCTTCGACAGGTCGACATCGCACGAATCTCGCAACAAGATCGCATTCGACGTCAATTAGCCAGCTTCAGAACGTCGAATAGTTATGCTATTCGCGGTCTCGAAGCTTCCTCTCTCCCTCTTGTCCTCTCGTTCGCCCCTTGGCTGTTGCGAGCTCGCTCGACCCCTCTCCTCCCGCATTTGCCAGGCATAACCGCCCTGAACGACCAACGACATCCGCCCACGAACACCCAACACCAAGCTCTTTCGTCGCCTCGCCTCACCTCCCACCTCACACCCCCGCCGACACCGACGCCGAGAGAGAGCCTCCGCGAGTTCCTGCTCCTCTCGATTTTTCCGATTGATATATTTATTTGCCCATCATGACCATGAACGACAGCGGCGTCAATATTGACAAAACTCCCACGATGCCCAACTCGACCTCGCCCAATGGTGCGTCGGGGAGTCCCGTAACCCCTCCTATCACTGTTCCCACAACCACCAACACCGCTGGCACTGCCGAGGAGACTGGTATGAGACATTGAGAGTTTTCTACCCCTCTGGACAGCACGAGCTTCTTTCTTATATTTTTTTCTCGTTCCCCTTTTCTTTTCGCTCAACCCAAAGCGACACGCATTTTGGCGATGAATTTGAACTGCCTTCCCACTATGCTTCAGCGCTCTCGCTTTTCGCTCTCTCTGTTGAGTACGGAGTTCGTTGTAGAAACTAACGACTGTTGCCTTGCCGAATTATAGCTTCCACTATCACGGTGAATACGACCAAGACTCCCGCCGCCAATTTTCCCCCGCCAAAGACGGACAAGCCTCGTCCTCATGTCTGTGCTACCTGCCAGCGGTCGTTTGCCCGTCTCGAGCATTTGAAGCGCCACGAGCGCTCACACACAAAGGAAAAGCCCTTTGCTTGCCCCGAGTGTACAAGATGCTTCGCCCGCCGAGATCTCCTGTTGAGGCACCAGCAGAAGCTGCACCAGACCACGACCCCCTCGTCCCGCCCGCGCAATCGCCGAGAGAGCGCCGCCGGCGCTAATCCCGTTCAGAGCCGAGCTCGCAAGAACAGCATCGCTGGCCCAAATGCCGCCGCTACCGCCGCCGCGAATGCCGCCTCGATGAGGCCCAGGGCTAACACCATCAGCCATGTCGACGTGTCGATGCTTGCCGCCGCTAATGCCTCTGTTGCCAGGGCCATTCCTGGCCACAACCGGCACCCCAGTCTTGTTGGTCTTACCCTTCACCATAATATGGACAGCATCTATGGTGGCATGTCGGCCGCTATGGGCCAGCGTGGTATCAATACCCACGGCCTTCCTAAGCTTGAGACCAACCAGCTCAACCAGATGGACTTTGGCGGCGGCCTCCGAACAGCACCCCCTCTGCCATTCAGCAACGACTTCGACTTTGAGGGGCTGCTCTTTGGCACTCAGGGATCAACCATTAATCCGAATGCCCTCCACTACAACGACTCCCCTCAATCCATGGCTCTTGACCCGACTTCTCCCTTCCCTCACGGGCTTCATGATCTCTCTGCGAGCCAGCATTTCGATGACACCATTGACTGGCTGAGCGGGTTCGAACATCAGATGTCCTTCCACGCCAACGAAAATGCTGTAGACGGATCGAGCCCTTCCGCCATCAGCACCACGAGCCAGAGCGGCATTAGTGATGTCATGCTGGACGGTTCCAACCACCCGGCTCCGGTTGGCACGAGCTCTATGTGGCAGCCGACGTCAATGGGCCCTCCTCAGATGCCTAACCCCTTCGCTTTGGACCTCAACGGCTCCGTGTTTCCCGACCTCATGAATGGCTCTCCGATTTCGCCTCAACCTACATCACAAAAACTCAATGACGCCTACTTTTCCACCCCGCCTTCGTCCCTGACTTCTCTGAGCCCCACCCTTGTCAACGGAATCACCACATCGCAGAACATCAACCAAGCCCTTTCCTTCAGCGCGGCCCCGGAGACGCCAACATCTCTTAGTGGCGGTGGCAGCGGCGGCAGCAATCAACAAGCCGCCACCTCTCCAACTATTACCGAAGCCACCCGAAACGCCATCGTAAACGCGCTCAACCAGCAGCGGCCTAGCTTCGGTCGTAAATATTCTCATTCTCATTCGCTTCAGGCGCCGGGGTCTCCCCTCTCGCCGCAATTCCAAACGTCGCCGGTGAACGTTCCTGACAATGCAAAGAACCTCCCGAGCACCCAAGATCTTCAGCGGTATGTCGGTGCCTACCTCCGTTACTTCCACCCTCACCTCCCATTCCTCCACATCCCGACACTGTCGTTCGACGTGCCTCCCTCATCCCCTGTAAATGGACGCACCGGGGGAGTCGCCGGTAGCGGGTGCCTTATCCTTTCCATGGCCGCTATTGGCGCGCTCTACGAAATGGATCACCACGCCCAGTCAAGAGAGCTATTCGAAATGGCGAAGAAGATGGTTCAGCAGTATCTCGAGGAGCGGCGAAAGGCCGACGTGAGGAAGGCCGATTGTCTTCGTACTCCCGGATCGGACGTAACCCCTCAGCCGCAAGAGAATGCAACACATACTCCTGTTTGGCTCGTCCAGGCAATGCTCCTGAATGTGGTCTATGGGCACAACTGTGGCGACAAGACGGCGAGCGAGATCGCTTCGACCCACTCCGCAGCCCTCGTTAGTCTTGCCCAGGGTGCTGACCTCCTCCGACAGACCAGAGTAGAAGCCGAGAGTCATGATACCATGATGAGCGATGACGCGGCGTGGAACGCCGCCATCAAGTCCGAATCCGATGAACAAGCCGAGTGGATCAGGTGGAAGAGCATGGAGGAGAGAAAGCGCACGCTGTTTGCCATCTTTGTCCTCTCAAGCGTGCTGGTGTCCTACTACAACCATGCGCCAACCCTCACCAACTCCGAAGTTATGCTAGATCTCCCTTGCGACGAAAAATTCTTCTCTGCTGAGAACGCCGCCGTCTTCCACGTCCGAGGCGGTATTCAGGGGGCAAACCGCAACCGCGTGACGTTCCGCGATGCCCTATCAGAACTCCTCCGCACGAGCGAGATGCAGCAGAAGCAGGGCGTTTCGTCCTCCCACGCCCCTGGAGCGGACCACCACCCCCAGGGTGAACTCAGGACCAGCTCCTTCGGGTGCTTCATCCTCATCAACGCACTCCACAACTACATTTGGGAGACTAGGCAGAGGCACCACAACAAGGGCTGGACTAATGAGGAGATGGAAACGATGCATCGGCACGTAGAACCCGCTCTCAAGGCCTGGCAGGCGGTGTGGACCAAGAGTTCGAATGCAGGGGGCGGCCTCACTCTGAACCCCGGGGAACTTTCCGCCGATTCGGTTCCGCTCTTGGATATTGCACACGTCAGGCTTTACGTCAACCTGTCCCAGTCCAAGGAAAGGTTTTGGAAACGCGACTGGGATGGCGTAGCGGAGGAAATCGCTCGCTGTAGCGACATTTCTCCCCTCATGGAGAACACCCCCGAGGTCAACAGCGAGGCCAATAGCGCCGATTCTTCGGATACCTCAATGAGCGGTTCGGGTGCTGCGGACTCTCCTGCGACTCAGATTTCCGTTCCACAGGAATTCTCTGCTCCCGGCAAATTCACTTCCCAGCATTCGTCGGGCTCCTCAACACAGCGACGGGAGAAGTATTTACGGACGGCGGCGTTCTACGCGGCGGAGTCACTTGTGTCGATGGCCAAGCACAGTGTCGGCTCAGGCGAATTGAATGGGCGCGATCTCAATCTCCAGGCATCGTTGTGCATCATGGACTGTGCGCAAGTACTGGCAGAGTGGGTGGCTACGCTCCAGGATCGAGTCGGGCCGTACCTCGGTATTCTCGGACATGACGACGTCGACCTCACCCAAGTGCCAGCCATCATGCTTCTGGAGGAGGAAGATGTCAAGCTGCTTCACAAAGTGCAAGAGATAATCGTTTTGATTGAGCCGAATGTCAACTCGGATTTGGCCAGTGCAACCGTCAATTTGGGATTTGGCATGGGGGATTATTCGGGGTACGCTGCCAAGATACTACAGCTAGCTTCCAAGTATCTTCTCAGGACGGGGGTCTGGCCAGTGATACACCTGATGGCCGAGTGCCTCGAGACGCATGCGAGCCATATGCGGTCTCGAGCTGAGAAGTCGATTCTTGCAAGCGAGTGAGGGAGGGTACACCTGTGAAACTGGGCCATTTTCTCGGCTTGAAAACGAAAACAGAGAACGGAAACGAAAAAGAAAGACACTCATCAGAAGCGCGGTTTTACGACTTTGGGACACGGCATTTTTGGATTAGGGAAAAGAAGGGGAAAAAAATATCGGAAAGAACCTTGAAAAGGCGCAGGCTGGTATGGGGGAAAACAACAACAACAACAACAACAACAACGAAAGCTTTACACTTGATAGACAGGGAGGTTTACATTGATTCTTATCCGATACGCCAATCGACACTACCCAGAGACTCTTCGACATCCGACACGATACTACCCTCGCGGGGTATGGCAAGTGGCCTGGGTAGGGTAGGGTACACGGAAGTGAAACTTGAATGGGAACCACATCTCTTGCGGCCATCCCGCTCAATTCTCTGTATCCCTGGCGATGGCAAAAACTGTATATATTCCCGGATTCGACATAGCCGCCTTCTTTTACCTCGATGAGGAAAGCGTTGACATGATGGACAAAGGGAGGAAGTGCAACATGAACGCAATACAAGAGTCACGGAATGGATTTATTTCTTTTTCTTCTTTTTCCTTTATTCAGCGGTCATGATTATACGACATGCATCCAACGGCGTCTCTGTGTTGCACTTTCCACCCTACTCCGTTCTTAAACAAAATCTCTCGCCGTTGGCGAAGGATACATACCCATGATCTGGAGGAACAAAACGGAGCTCGCTCGACTTCCGTGGTCTCGGTGGGCGTTAGCGGGTCTTTCTCTCACGCCCTTGACGTTTCTATTAAATTTTGTTTCTACCTCCCTTTTGACGACTGCCAAGAGTTGTGCGTTTAATCACCAGCAAAGTACATATATTTCGCTGGCTGGTGACTCGGCAGGCTTCAGTTAAATACGTTATGACTCTCATCCCTTCCCGGCCCAGAATTTGTCCACTTTCGACGAAAACTGGATTGGGTGGATGGAAGAGAGGGTCTGAGAAAAAAAATCTCGATTACTACAAATTGAAGAAAGATAAGACGAAGCACGGGAACGAAAACGTGGACGGCCGAATGTGCTATTGTTTTTTTTCGCGAACTTTCTTTCAGTTCTATCGAGGGGGTTGGATTCGTGATCTCGGTCGACATATTCAACATTTGCGATTACGACTTAACGATACGATTTGTTTATTTGTTTATGATGACGGTGGAAGTGTTGCAACTGACTAGGAGGGGATGGCGCCGAGCAGGGGCAGAGGGCACTTGTCTATATCTTGCCGGAGTGGCTCGGCTTTCTTTTCTTCCACAGCGCATCGGCTGCCATTGACGAACAATCTACATGGTGACCCTGGGGGCTCTAGAACTTGGACAAGCGTGTCGAGTTCCGTCTAGGGGCTGCCGGATCACGGTTTCGGAGGCGACGTGGAGATGTGGAGAAAAGGAATAGGAAAGGAGACCGAGGAAGATGCAGACGACTTTGTTCACTTTGATTCCTTTGCTACGTTTTCCCTCGGTGTTTTCCTTCCTTTCTCCCCCCTTTTTTTATCCTTTTTTTTTCTTTTTGTTTTGGAAAATGTCTTGATGTCTTACACGGGGTTATGGGAGGGGGAGTCTTTGATTTTATATCTGTTTCCTTTGTGACTGACTGGGGGGTCTGGCGGAAGGGGCTGGGACATGGGGTTGAAATCATTCATTTTTCCTATGTCTCTTGTATCCTTTTTTTGTTTTCTCTTTGTGTTGCTTTTATGCAAAACGAAACGTATGAAGGGCTTTTTACCTTTTCCAAAGAAGAAAAAAAGTCCAGAAAATGATCAGAAAGAAAACGGGCAAGGGAGAGAGAGAGAGAGAGGGAGTCGAAATAGGGGCAGGCAATGAATAACGGGAAGATGAAACATAGGAGCTGTTATTCGTTCAAGGTGAAGAAGAGGAGATGACTTTTATGCCATGATGGGGCGATTTGGCAGGTTCTGCCGAGACACCAAATACATAGTTGAAAGGGAAATGAATATACCAGATCAATGGATGGAATGAAAAGGTTGAAGAGTCTGATGATGGTTTGACTTTTGTGTGCATCGTGCATCGGGGAAGGGCGTAGGGCAGGGCGTAGACTGTTGTTCTACTGGTAGGTGGCAGGGTTGGAGATCAACATGTTCGTTTCTTTGACTCATCGTCTCTTCAGCCAGTCCGGGGGGGTGCTGGGATGCTTGGATCGGGACTGCTGCCTTAAGGAGACAGACGATCGGAGAATGGTCAAGGTAGAGATCGAGTTGATGGCTCGGCGAGGTGTGTCATACTTTCGGGGGGCCAATGCTTGAGGGGCGTCACGGCGTCTCGTGGCACACCAGTTGATGCCATTGGGTTTGGAAGGGAACATCAATTTGTTAAACATTTGATCGATACTAATCTCCTTCGCAACTTCCGTACTACACCAGACACTTTATGTCCAATTACGAAGGACACCCGTGACTGATCGCAAGTCTGGTGGCCAGGCCGGTCAGCACGGCTCATCTACATCACAGGCCGGGCTGGCCTCAGCTCAGCCCTGTAGAGGCCCGCCGATGACATCAGCCAGGCCAAACTAACGACAGAATCGCTTCAATTGTTGGTGCTGGGAAACCCCACTAAGACCCCACTAGAATTTTTGGCTGTGGCTGTTCTGAACCGTACGATACTGAGCACGAGGTCTGTCCAAGCCCGTGGAGCAAATCGTGCACTTCGTACGAAGTACACCATGACTACTCCACTCCTACCGCCCCCCCACAGGCATTTAATGCTTCGACAGGTGGCAGCCTAATCTCGCCCCGCACCCAACAAACTCAACATTGGATAGACACATGCAAGCAACATTGAGGTACTCCAGGCTTGTACTTCACAATGCAGGTACACTAGGTGCTGTTCTCGGGTTGGTCCTGCCGGCTCGACTTGAGACTTGAGACTTGAGAGTGTGAACGTGAAGCGTGGGTGTGGAAGTGGGAAGTGGAAGGACCAAGTCACCCCGGTCGACAAATCCCGGTCAGGAGTACAACTCACCAACTCACCACTAAACTTGTATCGTTCTCATCCTTCCCCCCAGTCAAGCCAAACTTGAACTCTGCTTGCTGCTCATCCAACCTCAGTGCTGCTGCTGTCCTAGTCGATTATAGCCGTCTCTGGTCTGATTGAACCGTCGAGTCATTGCTCACCTGCCCAGCCCGCGCAGCTCTGGAGCTCGACAGAACCTCTTATGACTCCTCTCCTGTTTCCATCCTCCTCCACCGCGCTCCATCTTGTGCTCTAGAGCATCGTCTTCAGGCACATAAAAAGTCATATCGTCGGGTATCCAGCTCGCGATATTCCAACTTTCTTCTCCATCTTCATTTTTTTTTTCCCCTCTTTGTTCCCTCGCACTCCGCGTCTACTCTTTATCCTGGGCTAAGCCGTCATCCTCTTCGCTTTTATTTTCCCCAAACCTTAGATGCACCGCCTGCGGGTCTTTGTGTCTAACCATATCTTCACAATGATATTACGGATATACTTAAACTGAAATCCATTCCTCTCTTCGCCTCTTTCTGCCCTTGTTGAATAGTTTTCAGTTTTTCTCCTTCCCCCTCCTCCCCGGTTCTACAATCGAACAGCGCGTGTGTCTTTTGTGGTCTTCGTGAAACATGGCTACCAAGACGACGAAACAGCTCCCGCATGAGAAGCGGAAGACTGAGGCGGTATGTTCTACCTTCTTGCTCTGAATACCCGTGAAACACACCTTAATGCCCCAATTGGCTTTCTTTTTTTTGTCTTTCCGGGTTTACTCGCCAGCTTCCTCTTGGTCTCTAATACGCCGTCTGCTTGACGTCATTCCAGGTCCTGAGCGATTTCGCAGACTACGCCGCCAAGCAGGAGCAGGCCATCCGCTATGGCGCCACCTCTGCTGCCCCGACCACCGCCGTCCCAGGCCCTTCGTCACCGGCCCCTGTACCGTCTACCGGCCCGGCTCACCTCACAGCCACCTCTAGCAACGACCTCGACGACCTCGCCGAGTGGGCCGATTTCGGCGACGGTGACGCCTCCGCCTCCGCCGCGAACCCCTCCCTCAAGGATATCTTCCTAGGTCCCGAGGAGACGTCCCTTCCGCTTCTTGAGCGCTTCGTATCGAAACGCCTTGAGGAAGGCGGTCGCGAGACCGTCCTCCACCTCGGCTTCGAGAGCAATGCTGACTCCATGCGCCTGACGCCTGATGACTGGGCCGTCGCCTACGAGAGGCTCGAGCGCGCAGCTAAGAGCTTGAACGCTGTTTGCCGCGTGCTGTATACGAAGAACGTCGGCGGACCGGATGAGGTTGAAGGGAGCGGTGGGGCGGCGAAGGCGGAGAAGGATAAGGATTGCAGTGGCAAGATATTGATCCGGAAGGTGCCAGCCCGTCCGGACGAGAATATCGAGACGAGGATTGTTGTCGTTGGAAACGGTGAGCTAGCCTCCCCATGACTCGGGGTGACGGATTTTGAGTTCTAATGTGAATTATTTTTTTTTCCTCCTCACTAGTCGACGCTGGAAAGTCCTCGATGCTGGGCGTTCTCGTAAAAGGAGATCTGGACGACGGCAGAGGCAGCGCCCGAGTAAATCTCTTCCGACACAAGCACGAGATCGAGACAGGCCGCACTAGCTCCGTCGGCATGGAAATCCTCGGCTTCGATGCCGGCGGCCACGTTGTCGTCTCCGACACCCCTGGTCGTAAGCTCACCTGGGAGGAAGTTGGAAGGCGCAGCGCCAAAGTCATCACCTTCTCTGATCTTGCCGGCCACGAGCGCTACCTCCGCACCACCGTCTTCGGCATGCTGTCCGGCAGCCCGGACTACTGTCTCCTCATGGTGGCGGCCAACAACGGCCTTATCGGCATGAGCAAGGAGCACCTCGGCATCGCCGTGGCCCTCAATGTCCCCGTCATGGTCGTCATTACCAAAATTGACATTTGCCCGCCTCACGTCCTGCAGGAGACCATTTCACAACTGACGAAAATCCTCAAAAGCCCCGGCGCCCGCAAGATCCCCGTCTTCATCCGTGACCGGGAAACTTGCATCAACACGGCCACGCAGATGGTCAGCCCCCGCATCGCCCCCATCTTCCAGGTCTCCAACGTCACCGGCGAGAACCTCGACCTCGTGCGCACCTTCTTGAACATCCTGCCCCCACACGGCTACTACAACGCCGACGCCCCCTTCGAGTTCACCGTCAACGACACCTTCTCCGTGCCCTTCGTCGGCACCGTCGTCGCGGGCATCGTGCAGTCGGGCGTCGTCCACGTCGGCGATAGCGTGCTGGTCGGCCCGGACTCCATTGGCCAGTTCACCACCACCACCGTGCGCTCCATCGAGAGGAAGCGCATACCCGTGCACGCTGCTTCGGCGGGCCAGTCCGCTTCCTTGGCGCTCAAGCGCATGCGTAGGAAGGATGTGAGGAAGGGAATGGTTGTGCTGCCCAAGGTTGAGGGACAGCCCCCTCCGAAAGTATACCGAGAATTCGTCGCAGAGGGTAGGCCACCCCTTTCTCTTCTTCTTGCCTCTCCCGCACTGTAATTTCCCTTTCTTCCCCCCCATACGTCCCCACTAACAAAGTATTCACACAACAGTCCTCGTCCTCTCCCATGCCACAACCATCAAAACTCGCTACCAGGCAATGCTCCACGTCGGCTCCATCTCCCAGACCTGCACCATCATAGACGTCGACCGTCCCTACATCCGCACCGGCGACAAGGCGACTGTCGCCTTCCGCTTCGTCCAGCGGCCCGAGTTCGTCCGGCCCGGCGAGCGCATCCTCATCCGCGAGGGTAGGACGAAAGGCTTGGGCATTATCAAGTCTGTGGGTTATGATCCCGAGGACCCCATCTGGAAGGGGAAAGAGATTGAGGGGGTATTGGGCAAGTAAGGGTTGTAACGGTGCTGTGAGTTTTGTGCGACTTTCTTTCTTCTTCTTTTCCTTTTTCTTTGATATTGTTTTGATTCTTGTTTTACGAAAGTAAACGTATCTTTTCCCTTTCTCCGTAAGCGATCTCGTTAGACTAGCACTCTCTTGTTTCATGGATGTTTTCTTCCCTTTTATTATTTTTTTCTTTCTATTTCTTTTATATATATTTGCTTTATTTCCTGGGAGCTTTGACATTTCGAATATACTGTGGGACCTCTTTTTACCTTCATTTTTCTCTCCGCGCTTCATAGAGATTAATATTCCTTCAGTACTCTCTTCAAGTCAGATCGATAGATATATATATATATTATATGAGTAAACCGGATCAAACTAGGGTATCTTCATCATCCAGCCTCTTGACAAGGAAAAAAAAGAAAAGAAAGAAAGAAAGGCCCAAAGAAGGAAAAAAAAAAAAAAAAAGCAGATCCATTCTAACATGTGTGAATGAAGAATCCAGTGGTATCAGAGAGTCCATGAATAGGAGTGAAACAAAAGGAAGAACGAAAAGAAAGGAATGAAGAACATAAAATCATCAAATTTCCTCCTCGTTTGTCTGTGTTGCTGATTTCTTCTTCTTTTTTTTCTTGTTTTCTTTTGTCATGCTGTTGCCAACGCCTGTGATGCTTGCTGATTATCATGTCGTCTTTCCTCAGACTGACACATTCATATATCTTGGAAACAACTGCCTCCCAGTACAAAACTTGCCTCCATTTTCTATATCCGACCACCACTTTTTTATGCTATGTGTGTCCCTAAGGGGTAACCTCGTAATATCAAGAACAAAACGAAAACAAATAAAAAGGAGGGGCAAAAAGAGGGGAGGAAGGGAACCGGGGGAACGGAAGGGTGGTGATGGGGTATCGTGATGGGGTATATCCTTCACTCGTTTATCGGGGCCGCTGTGCCCCTTTCAACAGTCGCCTTTCCTCGCTGCGGTGGCTCTCCAAGAATAAAGTCCACGGCGGGCCTCGTAATCTCCAAGCTCCTACTTGGGACTCGACCGCCGCCGGGAGTCCTGGGATTCACGACGTTAACGCGTCCAGTCCGCTCGGTAAGGCGTGTCGGGCCGACCATGGCCAAAGTCGTGTCGTCGCTGTCTGAATCATCATCGTCCTCCTCCGGGCTTTCTTCATCTTCATCCTCCACGGCAACGTCATCAGTAGGCGCCCGCCTGTTGTAACTATATGCAGCCAGTCGCGTAAAGTAGTCTGCAAGTCCGTCTACGCTCGGAGTGCCAATGATGGTATCGTATCGTGGTGGCGGTGTCAGAATGGAGCTGGCGTCGATGCTGTTAAGGTGATCATCTGCCGGCGGAGGTGGCTCGTCCGCATCAAAATCCGGAGGGCCAAATGACGGCACACGGATGAGGTGGATAGGGCGCGCGTGGGCCATCGGTTCAATAGCGGAATGCGGCCGTGTTCTGCCGTTAGGGTTGCGGGCTCGGGTGTCCATGACGGGGTATCGTGGGGAGATGGGCACATGCTCATCTCCAAGAGAGAGAGACGCTGAGTCGGCACATCCACAGGCGCGCTGGACGTAGGAGGAAGCTCGATCAAATCCACTGTACTCGGGGAGAATAGTGTTCGCCTGCGTAGCGCGGCAGTTGAGAAGGGTGACGGGCGAGTCGATGCTAATCTCGAAGTGTCGGCGCTTAATTCCTGTAGGGTCTTCAGGATCGGCACGAGAAACGCGCATGACAATCTAGCTCTGGTTAGCAAGAAACATTCGCCGACAGTAGATGGAGAATAGAAAGTGTGTTCCGTATCAACTTACCCTGATCCAGTGATCAACTGACACGTTTTTCCAGCTAGAATCCGGATGGAGGATAAGATTGTTGTCCTTCTTCATCATCTCGCAGGTTGGGATTTGAACTTCGGCCTCGATTTCCGTAGGACCCCAAAAGTTCTCTAATCCTAGATCAAGATCGCCTAATAGATTGTTCGACTGCTCAGGCGGTGGAGCTGATGGGGAGCCTCGCCTCCTTGTGGCAGTGCTCTCCCGGACGGATCTACGGTCCCGCAGAGAAAGTTCGCCGCCGCTCGTTGTTCTCAACACAGCCCCCAGCGTAGGGTCCATGGGCTTTCCGGCGGTTTTCTCAAGAAGCAAGATCTTCCTTCCCGGTTCGCGGCGAGTCACCATGCGGTTGTTTGTAAAGTATTCTATCGATTCGGCCAGGTACACTCGTATCTTATAGACTTGGACCTTGGCGAGCGGCGTAAATTTGAAGGCAATCGGGATCTTGGAGCCGATGGCAAATGACTTGCCCGACACAACGATATCGTAATGAAGTTGATCGTCCCACTGGCGGCTTATGGAAATGGGTTCGGTCGTTTCAAGAGACAGTTGGTCAGGCACTCTCACAATAGACACCTCCTTGGAGCCATGGAGATTTGGCCGGAACGGTCCGTGGCGTTCAACCGTAGCCTGAAGCTCCCACTTCACCGATCCGAAGGGGAGCTTGGTCGTCTCTAGCTGGTGATGATCGATGGGCAGTTCGAACGAGTACTCGTAGGTGCCGGGGCGGAAGACCTTATAACCCTTGGAGTTGTTGGCAGCTCTAGCAACTGGCGCGTCTCCCTGGCCGAAACTTCGGGCCCGTACAGACCTCAGACCAAGTCTTTTCAACTCCTTGGAACTTAGCCCGCTGCGTCTTGAGAACGGCGGCGAATCGAGGGCGAGCGGTATTGAACGCAGGGAAACGTGGGTGGTGGATGGATCGGCGGCTCCGTCTTTGAGCGAGAATGAGCACTGATTTCCGTATTCGGTCTGCCAGCCGTCGCTGGTGGCGTCAAAGAAGGTGAGGACCTGCGTCCGCAGCGATTCTTCCTCCCATTCTTGCATCCTTAAAGGAGGAATTCCTTCAGGCCACTCAGTCCTCGTCTTCCCGACTAGTTTCAACTGGACAGTCTTTATTTTGACATTCTTCCTCACGACGAGCTGTAGTTTTCCACGTAACAATGCCGTACCTGAAGGGCGGTTCCCTCGCCTCGCGCGGCCGTCGTGGTCGAATCCGGATAGGAAGACGTTAGGCTCGGCCATGAGAATGGAACACGTTATGCCGCTTCCTGAGGCGACGGGTTTGTGAATAGGGATGACTTCTGTGTTGACATGAGTTTTTGGCGTGCGTGCCGATGCCATCCTATGGCGTGGTGATCCACGGGCAGCTTCGGCAGCACCATGGTTGAAAGGGGGTCGCATGGCGACCATAGAAGCAGGGCGCGTCATCTGAGATTCATGCAACTGGTAATTCTCTATATCCCAGTAAGTAGGTAGGGTTCTTAGAAGGTCAGTTAACCCCTGCCGGCGTTGTTGTTGGGGCTGAGGCGGGATAGACTGCGTCCGGTGAGGTCTTGGGCGGGAAGACACTGAGCGACGATCCCCCGCAGCAGGTGGGTAGCGGTCACCAAGAAGACGGCGTCGTGCTTCTCGTTGCCGAGAGAGGTTCCTGCTTTGCCGATTGAGGTGGTCTTTTACCGTTTGGTCGCCACGACTCACTCGAGGCAAAAGAGTGACCCTCGGCGTCGGTCGTTGATGTCCGCTAGGGGTGTAGCCGGCTGGAAACCGGACAACACGAACGACTCGACGACGTCTCGAGCGAGGGCGAATTTGCGGGTCCGGAAAGGGATGTGGGGATGAAGAAGAGCGGTCAGGCAAAGGCGCCTGACGACGAAATATATTCCCGTCAGAGGACGTCCACCGGACCGGACGCTGCGAAGCGTCTTCGTCTGCCATCGGGATATTGTTATCAATGTGTAGCCACGAGGATAATGAAAATCAAGGAAGAATGGAGCTATTGTCAGGTGAAGAAGGGTCTGGTGAAGATCTGGGGAGTGAAGGTCTTGTGGAGGGGAGGGGATCCACAGATTCCACACAAAAGCATTATCATTTCATAAGACCATTATGAGCCTCTTGAAGGAGTGAAGGACGCCCTAGATATGAAAGAGCCGCCTTGAGACAATGGAGATGTGGTATGAATCATGCGGGATGGTGCATCCCAAGAGGGTGGAAGGTGGTGATGTCACAAGACATAGATTTAGGTCGCCATGGTGGGAGAGAAGATGGTGAATGGGTGTGTAGGGAGCTGCCAAGTGTGCAAGAATCTAGAAGAATAGAAGGATAGAAGAAGAATAGAGCAGCTTATGGGCCTGTGGATGTATTCCTCAAGCAACCATAGGTGGCTGTAACGAGCGAGGCGGGCGATACAGGGAGAAGAAAAGTTGAGTGGTTGGCTGTGGGACTGGAAGCAGAAAAATGAAAATTTCTGGACTTACAATTTCAAGTGGATCAGTTCGTCGTGAGTCAACAAGGACAGGACTTCTTCTGCCTGCTATTATGCAGGGCAAAAGGATCAATGTACAGGAGAATACGTGTATAGCTGTAGCTGTAGCTATAGCTGCAGGCGTGCTCGCCGGCTTGCTTGCTCGTGTGTCCTAGTGTTACCCAGCATACAAGTGAGTTTGCATCAGACAAAGCCACTCTGTTGTTGCTTTTCGCTCTCTTGCTTCTTTGTTAGGATGGATGAACACTGATAGTGGGCACAAAAAGACTCGGCTAGCAGGCGATTGGACTGTGAGGCCTGCTGCAAGAAGCAGACCAGAGGGGGGTCTGTCAGAACAGGGTCCTGCAGGTGGGCAGAAGAGCGGTGATGGTTGGCGTGGTGAAAGCAGGCCAGATGCCAGGTTGGCTCAGGTCCAGCCCAACCACTGGGTGGGGAAGAGATCTAGAGCCTATTTGGAAATACTCGGTGCGTTGGAAGGGGCCTCAATGGTGAGGAAACAGCTTGTTGGGGCCCAAGCGACCGTCCTAGAATTAATTTAGTGGAAGGGAAGATTGATCGAATTACTTCGCACAGGTACTGATCCGGCGTCGGCGATAGGTGGTTGTCGAGGGATACGTAGACTGGCTGAAGTCCGAGCCCAAACTGAAGCCTAAGATGTGGGATCAAGGATCCGGGCCTGGGGTGAGTAGAACAGACAGGGTCTTGGCCGATTAAAGTAGTCCAGGTTCGTCGTGACTTTGAAGACTCGTGGCGGCGGCGCCGGATTTGGGCGGGGCGGACAGATGGAGAAGACGCTAATAATTCGGTATGGAGAAGGCCTGGCGCTGCGTGGTTCGCCAAGTCAACGTGAGAAAGGCGTGGTGGTGGTGGCGGCGGCGGTGGTTGTTTTCTTCAGGTTCCCGGTTCAATTTGAATTTGGGTTCGCTTTGCTCACAGCCTCGTACTTTGTCAATTCCCCCGGTGCTCTTTGGCGGTCGGATTGTTTGCAATCACTCGTCGCCCAGGAGAAGATGCGTTTCTGTTTTTGTAATGGGGATAAGAGACCTTGCAATGATTCTTGTCGGTGGGACAAGAATGGTGAAAATGGTCGGGGGTGGACCAAAGTCTGGACGCTGCTTCCGGATTTACAAGAGTGGGCAGTGACAGCGAGAGACAGCAAGTGCAGGGGCGATGGGTCAGGGTCAAGTGGCAGGAGCAAGAGCGGGGGGGTTCTGCTTGAAAGCTCCTTCCATGACAATTGAACCGTAAATTTGTTGAGCAGAGAGTAAGTTTCGTTTCTTGAAGGAAGTCGCAGGTCACAACTCGCAACTTCGCAAGGCACGGGAATCGCGGGAAACTATCGGGCAGGGGGTACCGGCGGATCCGTGGCGTCACGAGTGGTACATGAGAGCAGAAAAGAGACAGCGACGGCAAAAGAGCCGTGAACTTAATTCCGTCGACTAATGGGAGAGAGAGACCGGAAGGGGAAGAGAGAGGCAAAAAGAGAGAGGTAAACGGCTGAGGGCCTGGGAGAAGAGTGTTGGAGGAAGGAAGGAAGAGAAAGCAGTTGTGCTTCCCAAAGGGTTCGGAAAATCTTCTGCGAAGTTGATGTCTCGTTGGAGACGGAGACGGAGACGGAGACGAGAGTCAATTACTACTTGTATACGAGAAGGGCTCCAAGAGCATAAGAACATGCGACGGTAAGGAAATTGAAGATCCAGGAGAGACAGTCCCGCCTCAGATTGGTTGGTCTGTTCTGACCTGGCTGCATTATATTATTTCTCGTCGCCAGCTATCGTTTTACTTGATGATAGCACTGAGAGACGGAGCTACGCATCGACCAACTCACACACACTAGCATAGCACCTCTCTGTTTGATAAATGCAAAGCCAGGCGTTGGAAAACTCTAGACATGGCCAGCCAGAGCTAGGTTAAACCCACACCAGGTCGTTGGGTCTCGAGCCTAATAACCAAACACTGAACCTACTTCGTAGGCCCCCCCC
>JUDQ01000309.1:0-32673 GCA_000812075.1 Scedosporium aurantiacum
GGCGTGACTGATGACCTAGCACTTGTCGGGGATGGTGGTTTGGGAGGGGGTAAGAAGGAAAGGAAGGGCGCCGGTGGGGGAGGCGTGGTTGTTGGAGGGGTGGATGTAGAATTGGATGCCGGCGATTTTGAGTAACGTCTTTGTATTCAACGTTAGCATGTTGCTTTTATATTGTTGCCCGTGGGCCAATTGAGAGTTGGAGGTGGAAGAATGGGTAACTTTACCTGCCACTTGAGACATGTCGGGTTGAAACTCGGCGCGCCGGCCCTAGCAGCCTCGTCATCGGCGAAGACGAAGAGAACGGGCACATCCTCGGCGGCTATGGCGCAGCGTGCCGGGAGGGCGTTTTTGGGGTATGTTCGGAGGGGGAAGCGCTTGAAGAGGCGGCGGATGGGTTCTGGGACGGCGAAGATGTTGGTGTAGGGGCGGCGGGTAGTGGTGGTGGTGGATTGTTGCGCGGCGGGCGGCGAGGGCGCAGGTGCGTTTACGGGTTCTGGGGGTGGTTCGGCCATCGTTTTTATGTGGAGAGAAGGGGATCGGAGCTATAATATGGTGGGATCTAAGACGGGAGGTGTGATTGACATGGAATTAAAAGGTGGCGATGCGAGTTGTTCTCGAAGCACCAGCTTGAACTTTTCCTTTAGAGTTGACGAGAAGTTTATTATATTAGAGCTCGGAGCAAAGGTGCACTTTCCTTCGCTCCCAGGTGCTGATGAGTCAGCACCATGCTTGCTGAACGCTGAATTGAAGCCTAACAGGACCTCGTTGGTTTTGGTTCGAATTATTATTATATATATAGATAAAATAAAAGTATATCTTAGCAAGTTTTAAGCCGTCAGAGCAAAAATAAAAATAAAAATAAAATAAAAATATTGGATTCTCCAAGTTTGTCTCAAGGCCTAAAAAAATGAGGATGGAGATCCCGAAAAAAAAAAAAAAAAAAAAAAAAAGAAATGTTGCCTTCTGAGGGGATCGAACCCTCGACCTCTGGATCTCCCGGTAGTGTCCCTTCCGGGTCATGTTTATGAGACCAGCGCTCCACCGACTGAGCTAAGAAGACCAACCAATTGAATTGAACTTCGATGGCCTCTGTTTCCATTCATGGAGGTTTTACTTCCTCCGTTTAATGCAGGCCTGGACGAAACTCTATTCCATGTCACATCTCATTGGCAACGCCTGGAAAAGCATACACTGTAGCATTTGATCTCATTCCACCAGCTGAACCTCTTAGAAGAGAAGAATTGAAGGCGAGCATTCAACAACTGGTTTGACACCCGCATTTTCACCCACCGTGTTGGACCAACATTAAACCTTACTTACCCCAATATTGATCCAAAACGGGATGTTTCTCGCCCTGCCCGGCGCCGCCAGCGAGATCGATTGTGAAAGGGAGTCTCCCCCACCCTGCAATGTCATCCCAGCCACATACCCTACCATTCAGTCTCCCTCACCATGATAGGACAGTCGGGCTACGCTGGCTTTGCTGTGTTGCTTTCCTTGTACGTTCCTGCTCTGCAGGTTGCACTGAACGTATCTGTACGAAGTAGGTCGTAGAATTATTACAATGTGCTCCCTTCGAAAAAGTTCCTTTCGGTCCGAAGAACCTCAGAGCCTTGTCGCCCTTGTCCCTCTCGACTTCACAAAAGAACCTCGCTCATTTCCTCAAATGCGAGCCTGCCTCTTCGCTGTTATCTAGACACATCGTCAAGCGCGAAGAAAGGTTCCAAGTTCGAGCCTTGTCTTGTGAATAAACAGGACCGCGACTCTCAATTGCGATCCCAGGGCTCCTTCACGCTCGTTTACTGTGCCATCTCATGGAAGTCCGAGTCGTCGTTCCACGATGAACCATCGTTTTGAATAACCTTTTCAGTCGCAACCGGTCCTGGCGTACATTTTCCTAGCCGACCTACCAGAGATTCCTTGGACAACATCATATCGTTCTCTTTGCGTATTAAGATAATTGGCTGAAACACCCATCGCATCTCTGCCTTTTCATTTTGTCGAAGTTGGGCTTGGGCTTCGAACAGTCGTTCTTCGCGGGTTGAGCATCTGCCAAGGACCTCGTCGGGAGAATCGGGCGTCATGTCACGACCTCGAACTCGCTATGCCCTCCTCGGGCTGCTCATAGGCATCGCGGCACAAGAGTATGGCCACATGGAATTCCCTGAACCTACCATCATGCCAAGGTACTACCTTGGCCACCCTCAGCCTGCTCTACACAAAAGGGAGAACAAATGCCAAGAAGGCCAGCATCAATGTAAGTTTCCACGAAGCAGTAACCCCAGCAAGAGTTGGGAAAACAAGCTAAGTCTTTCTTTTTTCCCACGGCACAATGCAGGCGTCGACGTCGGCTTCGCGGACACCTGCTGCGGCAATGATAAATACTGCTACATCGACCATACCGCCTCAACAGTTAGCTGCTGCCCACTCGAACTCAACTGCGACTCCACCTGCGGCTCTACTGCCTACTACTGCAAAACGACGTCTTCCACTGTAAGCGCCGAATCGACGATCACCTCCGTCGTCGCAGCGTGCTGCCCGCGAGCCTGCACCTCCAAGTCATTCTACAGGTGCGAAGCATCCGCGGGCGGCCAGTGCTGCCCCTACGACCACGAGTGCGCCAACTCAATCTGCCTATCCACAAAGACCACACCGGCTTCTCCGCGAGTAACGGCACTCGATGAAGGCTGCACCACGAGCCAGACGAAATGCGATGACGGGAAGGGTTGCTGCAACGTCTTGATGGAGTGCACGAGCGTGAGCGGCGAGGCGGTCTGCGCTCTCGGCCCGTCCGTATCGACCGTTGTGGAAGGCGGCAGCGGAGCTTCGCTCTCCGATGGTGCCAAGGCGGGGATTGGCGCCGGTGTCGTCATTGGCGTGTCGGCTGTCACGGCGGGAATAACTTGGCTGTGGCTAGCAAGAAGACGACGTGCCCGCGCGGCCGCCATGTCACAGGCCAGCGGGGATGACGACCTCATGGAGGAGGTGGGCTCACCTGACCCGCGCACTACGGGTCTCGCGAGAGATTACTCTGGCCCGGATCCCGTGGCCGGTCCGTTTACGGAGCATGGTCCCCACGAGACCCCGACGCCGGGTCGGGGAGTGCCGGCGCAGCCCCATGCACCTGGGGATATTGCGGCGCCGGTGGAGATTGACTCGAGGAGCGTCGTGTCCCCCGTGCCTGTCGAGCTGGAATCTCCCGTGCCCATGTCTCCGTATAGCTTGTCTTCACCAACTCCTCTGAGCCCGGAACATCGGGCGGAATTGTATGGTTCTGAGGTTCCGATCGCTGAGTTTCCTGCAAATGAGGAGGTTGTTTCACCACCTGTATCGCCGGAACCGGGGGCAGCACCAAAAGTACCTTAAGACATCATGATTTGTAACGAAGAAAGATGGAGTTTGTAATTGGGATCGGATTTTTTGTTTTCAAGGACCTGTCTATGTTCTAACGCCTATGCACATAATGGATTGATTCCCACCCTAGAAGTCCGTCACAGAAGAAACACCTGAAAAAGACAAGAGAATAGGAAAAGTAAACGTCGGAAACGCCTTCAAAGAACGGTGCGCATCGGTATTAGTTGTACATGAGAGACATGGACGCGTATTCGAGCTCGATGCAATGTCCCGAAACGCCAATGGCGAAATGCGAGAGATAGAGAATCGACAAAGGAGAACTTTTGGTGCGGAAAGTGGAAAGAGGAAGAAGAAGAAGAAAACGAGAAAGAGGCGGATCATGGGGTGAGAGATGAGAGTGATTCGAAAGAGAGGTGGTAGGAGGTCAGGCCGGAAGACGATCGAGTTCTTTCATATCGCAGCGCACCAATTTAGCTGATAGCGCCGCCAAAGAGCGAGCAGGTCCTCAGGTCCTTAACGAGATCCTCAACGCTATTGAGGTGTCGACCGAGCAGCTCCTGCTTCTCTTCGGTAGTCAGGGTATTCTCGAAGTCGGCGGAGAGCTTCTTGTTGCCGAGGGCGCCGCCGAAAGCTCCCGCAAGCTTGCTGGGGCTGCGCTGCAACATGGCCGGGACCGAGGACCGGGCGCCGGCCTTGGGGATCGAGGGAACTTCGGGCATGAGGTAGAAGTAGAGCAACTCCACGACCTTGACCTTTACCTCTCGGGTCGTCGATCGGGACTTGAACAGGGACGTGACGGCGAGAAGGCCGTCGAGTGCCTCGAAGGTGCGGGTGTTCTGCGGCATGTCGATGAAAGTGGCGACAAGCGTGATGACGGTAGCCAACTGGATGGCGGGGCAGTTAACCGGCTCCAGGAGGTCAAGCAGAAGCTAAAAGATCACGAGCGTGTCAGCAGGCAGGACAAGATTGGGTAAATCGAGAGAGAGATGTCCTTACGTTCATATTCTGCTCCCTGGAGAAGAGTGTCTTGCTGGGAGGGTGAAGCAGCAGGACACCCTGGAGGAGCTCCAAGGCTCCGAGGATCAGCAAGTCATTCTGGCCATCGCTATAGCCTCTACCCATGAGTTTGTCGAGCGTGGTCACAAGTCGCATGGTCACATTCCACTCGAATCCCTCCTGGAGTTTGAAGAACTCGCGAAAGGCAGGGTCGTCGTGGAGTTCGGTGAGGGTCTTGCGGCGCGAGGGCGAAGGCGACGCGGGAGGGGAGTCGCTGTTGTCATGCTCGTCGTCCGGGGGCGAGAGGCAGATCTGCGCGAGGAGGCCCTCTACTTGGCGCAGACCCTTTCGGATCTTGGGGCCATCGTAGGAGGAAAGGTTGTCGAATGCGAGAGAGAGTAAAGCCTCCATTTCTATATATGATGTAGAGGCGAGGGAACGGAGATGGGAGGTGATAAAGACCTAGTCCCTAAGGAGGGTATGGCTTTGGAAGAGGTTCCTGGGAGCTTGGTAATGTTTCTTTATGATCTTCAAAGGTGTCGACTATCCAACTGAGTATCGTGTAGCTGTAAATATCCGTTGAATATTCTTTCAATGTCATCCGTATAGATGGTGTATCGCAGAGGTGAGAGCATCAACGTGGTGAGATAAAGGAGAGTAAATGGAGCAAACAAGGATTAATACAAAAAGCAAAAGATCAAGCAAAAAATAAGAAAAACCCCAGGGTATCAATTATGAAAAGAAAAACCGCTGCTCCTAGCAAGGAGAGAGAGAAGGAGAGAGGGAGAGAGAGCAAAGGTGGTTATGTGAAGCTATCGCGAAAATGGGCGCATCAATATCTTCAAATATCGCAGTTTGCGACCCATGTCAGCTGCTGTTAGTTTTGTTTTGTGGAGGTGCTACGGCACTGGCAGGGCAACCATCCTAAGACTTTGTGGCACATTGCGGGTCTTGGGCTGAGTTGGGTTCACTGTTGCCCCCAAGCCGCAGCAACTCGTAAGTGGATGCATTAGGCCCTGAGTACGAAGTAAACAAACTCGGACATCATCAATCGATAAGCAGGGGGGGAGCTGAGGGCGCTAGGCAACGGTGAATTTTAGTGTGATAGCACGTGATTCTAGTTGGCTCACTTCCTGGAGTTCTCCTGATTATTGCCTGAGGAGCCATTTCTCCAAGAGATTTGATCGATTGATGTGAGCAGTGGTCAAACAGTGCTGGGTTATGAGATACTTCTTCGGACCCCACATTCCCCAGCTCCAAACATTGAATAGGCTTCATTCCAAGCTCCAAGCCCAGCTCCTGTTGTTAGTGGGGGCGGCATTCCAGGTGCAAAGTCCGAGTCCTAGATTACAATGTACGATTACTGAATGTTCCTCTCTGTATGAATAAAGTACACTATGCTGCACTAGTGTATTAATAGTCCTTTGCGCATTTGATCAATCTAGATTATTTGATTCGATTCCTACGAAGTATGACATCAGCGATGGGGAAGCATTGGTTACTTACTTCGCAGCGAGTCGAGCTACATCATTGATGCCTTCGAAGTACGAAGTAGGACGAGCATCGTCTGAATTCCATGTTCCATTTTCCATCAAACAAGTTTTTCGGCATGCGCTTTGAGTCTCCATTCATTCCGTCTTCTGCTCGGAACGGGGCCATCCAGACCCAACCAGATCAGCACCGGGTTGTTTGGTTGATAGCCGTCTCAACGAACGGAATGTCCATGCTGCCCCCTTGCTGACCAGGTTTCACAATTGACATCTCTGAGAAGCCCTTGCAGAGATGGTGCTCTTACAATTGTACCCCTCGCGTCTGTCTCCGAGAAATCCGCCACACAAACACCTATTTCGGAGAAGTGCGTGTGATGGGTACCAAGGAGGGAGGTTGAATTAGAAACCTAAGTGGCTGCACAAAGTACAAAGTGAAAAAAAGGTTGATGGCGGGGTGAACTTGAAGTGGTCACCGTTCCTTTGGAGAGATCTAGGGATAATGTCTAAACGGTATGAGCCAGCCACGTAAAACTTCCTAAATATAAAGGAAAGAAAGAACATTGAACTTTGGTTCGAGTTCCCTTTGCCTCGTCGGAAGCCACCCAAGTCCTCTCCCCCAGCCCTGTCCTTGGCTCATTGTCCTTGAACCAGCCGCTATAATTACCTGCATCACCACGCATCCACATCGCCGTTCACTTGACGTCAAATTTCCCACCTTCCCTGAAACGACTGCTCGTCCTAGTTTACGACGACTTCATCCTTGCCCACTTCGTATATGGCAGCCTAGAGCTCCACTCGGCAGGCAGACACTTGAATTCCGACAAATCGCAACGTAAACTTGAATAAGACACTGGCAGCCTTACTGCGCTAACACTTTCGAGTGTACCTTCCCCCGCAGTCAGCCGCGTGTGCCCACCAAAGCTAGGATCAAAAATAGGCCGACCGGCGAAAAAAAGGAGAAGGAACTCGGGAAGCACAGATAACTAAAAAAAAAGCACAACCATGTCTGTCACCAACTCAAACATCTTCTCCTCCTTTTTACATTCTCCCAACCCGATCCCTCCGAGAACCTCCTCCCACGGCCGGCACCGCGCGAGCTCCTCCCTCGACCACGTCGCCTCTGGTAGCCACCTACGACCCGCCACCGCCGAACCTTTCCAGATCCCGAACCGCGTCGCCTCCGCCCAAGCCGTCACCGAGTGGCCCCTGTCCCACTCACACTCTCAACGAGCACGCCGCAAGCCCTCCATCGCGTCCAACTCGTTCCTCGTCAGCATGCAGCCCGTCCCGCCGCCCGACCCCTCCCGTTATGCCCACGAGGATCTAGACTTCACCAAGAAGAAGACATGGTCGCAGGAGAAGGAGAAGGCCATCTGCGGGCCCTTCGATTACCTCTATGCCCATCCGGGTAAAGATTTTCGCTCCCAGCTCATAAACTCTCTCGATGCTTGGCTCGAGGTGCCCCCCGAGAGCCTCGAGATCATCACCAAGGTCGTGGGCATGCTGCACACCGCCTCGCTCCTCATCGATGACGTCGAGGACTCCTCGTCGCTTCGGCGCGGCCTCCCCGTGGCGCACAACATATTCGGCGTAGCGCAAACCATCAACTCGGCAAACTACATATACTTTTGCGCCCTGCAAGAGCTCCAGAAGCTCAAGAACCCCAAAGCCATTTCCATGTACACCGAGGAGCTGCTGCACCTACACCGGGGTCAGGGCATGGACCTCTTTTGGAGAGACACCCTTACCTGCCCCACTGAGGAGGACTACCTCGAGATGGTCGGAAACAAGACCGGTGGGCTTTTCCGCCTAGGCATCAAGCTCATGCAGGCCGAATCGCGCTCCCTTGTCGACTGCATACCCCTCGTCAACCTAATCGGTCTCATATTCCAGATCCGCGACGACTACATGAATCTGTCGTCCCCCGAGTACGTCCAGAACAAGGGGCTCTGCGAGGACCTCACCGAGGGGAAGTTCTCCTTCCCCATCATCCACAGCATACGTTCCGACCCCTCCAACCTGCAGCTCATCAACATCTTGGGCCAAAAGACCGCGGACCCCGATGTTAAGCGCTATGCCGTGTCTTACATGGATGGGACCGGCAGTTTCGAGTACACGCGCCGGGTTGTTAACGTGCTCATCGAGCGCGCGAGGAAGCTCGTTTACGAAATCGACGATGGGCGCGGTAAGACGGAGGGCATACTGAAAATTTTGGACAAGATGGTTATTTAAATCCGGGAGTTTGGGAATACAGGAATCATCATAAATAACTGCCTATGTGGGGGAAAGGGATGTGTTGGGAAGTTTGATATTCCCACTTGCTCTGCACATTTTTCACGATTAGAGGGGAGAGCATCGTTTTAGGATCACCACTTGGAGGCGTCTTGTTTCTTTTTCTTTTTCTTCTTGTTCTCCTTCTCCTTCTTTCCAATAGGAGCCATACTTTGGTGATTTTGGCAACTCGGGGCCTTTTGTTCCCCCATTCCATGTATGTGTGGAGCATGCATGAACAACTAGGAACGCTCCACCGTACTAGGAGATCTTGAGATGAACGCATGTACATTACGGTTTGCTTTCGGCTATGAAGTTGGGCGCTTTTTCTTGGAAGATACCTCAATATACGGCATTTTTTTGTTCTTTTTGGTGGTTTTTTTTTTTTTCTCTTGGACTTGATCACCACTAGAAGTGGAGGCAAATGCGAGCGCCGCTCTGCGGGCCGTCCCCTCGCTTCCTCCCGCTTTTGGTGCAGGTCGGGGCGGGGGAAGGTTCAATGTTGTATTTCGGACGATATTGATCTATTCGAGGATGAAGTCTGCTCTTTGTCAAAATCTGTATAAGGGCCACGTATGAGTTCCAGATGGAATCCACTCTTCGTTCAATGTTGCGTGCCAGGCAGAGTCTGACTCGTCCAGCACAGCCAATTCTAGAATGCTCCAAGTCTTCTTAGAGTGAAAAACTCTACTGCACTTTTTTTGTTTCGAAGAGCACAAAGTAGTCGTGATATCTCGATAGTTTTGTATAAAATGACATGATAATCACAACTTGTCCAAGTTTCCCTCACGATTCATAATCCTCGGGTCCCTCGAATGGGCTTGGGTGGTAAAGCAGAGGAATGGCGATCATGAACACATTCCCCGAGTTTAACTGAATCAATTTTCTCGCGGGTCTATTTTCTGGCGTCGTTCTCCGATATAAAATTTGCCGTATCTATTCTGGTAATAATAATATGATTAATATAATAATTAAGAAAGAGAAATGCGGTTGAGATGAGTACTTCTCACTATCATGAGATATTGATCCAACGAAATTTTACCAACTCGCACAATCTTCATTCATCATACATATGGCATTTTATACGAAGTACGAATACAGTGAGACGAGTTAGGGAGACCTTGCCTATAGATCTATTCTCTAGTGGCTATTTCGTACGTGAGCCGAAGCAGTCGATGGGCCTCGGGGCCGCATCGGTATTCGCTATTAGAGGCCATATTAGTACGACAATCGGCCTTTTGCTCTGGCATACTCTCGCAGCTCACTGTTCTCATAGGAGGCGATATTCAGAAGACAATCGACAAGATTTCCGTGTCTCGGTGCCCGGACCTCGAGGGCGAAGGGAGGGATCTCCAGACGATCAATCCACAGGTTAGGACCACATAAACGAACCAGTCCATACCCAATAGCAATGCTTCTTTTCGCCAGAATATAGAGAGATAGGAATTCTAATAATTCATGTATTCGACCATCATAAAGAATATCATCATCACTCGTAACAACCTATTCTTCCCCAGGTTTCCCCCCGTCGCGACAGCTAGCCCTTTATGTCGTCCCGGTGGTAGTCTTTCTCTTCACTAGCCTCACCCACCTCCTCCTTCGCCACCCACCCCTCCGCCCCAGACCGTCAATGCTCTCCTCCCAACTAGTTTGGGGTACGGTGAGATGCCTTCCAGGAGACTCGCTGTGATCAATAACTCCCGTACGCACCTCGTTCTCATCGTAAATGTCGTACACCCAACGCTCCCCCTCGGTCTCGACCTCCACACCCGTAATGATGCGCTCCTCAACCCACTCTCGACTCCAGAGGTCTAGCGCCCACTTCTTTTCGCTCCACTCCCAGCCTTCGGGCGCGGAGACATCCTCGAAGAAACGCGTGCCGCGCGGGCGTTCCCCTGCAAGGCGGTGGTAAGATAGCGGGTCGTACGGCGACGGTGAGAAGAGCCAGGGCTCCCATTCGCCGGCGGACGACATGCGCTGGAGCTCAAAGATCTCAACCTCGCGGGTCTCGGGGGCGGTGTCAAGGATGATGTCGTTGGCAATCCACGTGTCAAGGAAGCTGCGGGTCTTCTCAACCTGCGGTTCGACATGAGTCTTTTGCATGGAGGCCAGAATGCGTGAGACGGTGGGGTGGCCCATGCCGACCACTGCCCAGCCGACCAAGAGGAAGATTGCTCTCCAGGGGAGTAGATGAGCTGCTATACTCATAGTAATAGAGCCCAGGAAGAGGCCTAGGAAGAGGGCGGAGGAAAGGGCTTCGTTGGAGAAGTTTGTTAGTGGTACGATGGTAGCGATAATCTGATCATGGGCTTGGCTGAAGTCGTCCATCGAGTTTTGAAGATCTCGCATGTTGCTGAAAAAGTCACGGCTCAATTCCTTCACGGGCTTGACAGTCATAGCCGGAGCGAGAGGCGGTCCACGCGGGGAGTAGGCAATAGTCTGTTCCGTAGAGGGCCGCGCCGGCTTAGGCGCAGCAGGGTGCCTGGTCAGGAACGAGGGGATGAGGACGCCAACGATGAGGATGGCTAGAGGCAGGACGGAGAGAAGATACGGATCAAGGCAGACAAAGGTATAGACGCCTAACAATGATAAAGTATGGGAGTATCGTCGCCATGTAAGGATACGTCCGACTCGACCCTGGAATTTGAACACAACTCCAATACGGGCATTGAAACGACGGAAGTTGTTGGACATGGTCGTGATGTTGAAGTTTGGGCGCTCGGCCTGCGCCGGCCCCGAAGGATAGTTAAGGATTGAAGCGTTACCATCATCGTCCGGCGGGATTACCTGCTGCAGCAACCTGAATAGCGCATACGGGTTAACAAACGCGGCGTCGTGGGACTAAATGGAGAGCGACTTACTTCTCAAGAAGGCGGTCTTGTATGGCAGCCTTGTCGCGAAGAGCGGCTACGCGACCACGTATTCCTCGGGATGTCGAAGGCGGATGCTGCTCCGTGTCCGAATTGTGAGGGTCATCATGGTCGGAGGTAGCGCCATCGGCGGCGGGGATTGTATCGTCATTAACGAAGATGTTCGTGGTGTACTCGTCCATGGGGGGCAGTCACCCAGGGATTTGGGGGGGAGGGGGGGATGGAAGCAGCGGCAAGCTAAAGCGATCGTCCTCGTTCTTTCATGGAGCAATTCTCGTGGAACGAGACAGGAAGGCTGTTTTGTCTAGTCGGCGTCCGAGATGACACGCATATTTTGGCTTCGGCGCATCGAAAGGCAAGGTGTGTTACCCTGGATGGGGCTGGGAGCTCGGTGAATGATAATGGAAGACCCCGCGGTCCTCGTCGAGTGAGCCTAGTAATGATCGTGGGGCTCAAGGTCTGTAAGAAATCTACTCGTATTTGATAAAAGCTGAGGCTGGTGTGGCAGGTACTCTAGGATATTATGTCCACGGAGGTGATGAAAGGGGAGCCTGAGCTAGCTGGAGTTGAAGTTGGCGACTTGAACTGCGGCTTGGTTTGCATCATACAGTGCCCAATGTGTCGATCACATGCTAATAATGATGAACGATGGATTTCCTGGTGGAACGAGGAAAGAACCACTCAGTACGAAGTACGAAGGAAGTATAGTACTAATACTGTGCAGATAAAATTACTGTGCCAGAGCGGTAATTTTATACTGTGCTTCACCTTGTCCTGTGATGATATCTTCGAATGGATCGAATTTGCTGTCGATAATGACTTACATGCCCCTTGAAAACATCCCAGATCTTGATCCGGACCCTTTCAAATAGGTGGGATATGGGGAGACATGGATGGCGGCATGACTCGATCAAGGCGCTCGTTCGTAACACCGACGGACTTGTAATTACCGCCCGTCCGGGCGGGAAGCGTGGAGCGTGCAGATAAATGGCTTCGGACAGCCTTAATCTCCCGCCCTCCCTTCCATACTGGTGTACGATGATGGAATGTGCCTGATATGCCGAGATGGTTGCTGCAAGAAGGGGTCAAGGTTCTTGCGCAAATTTCAAAGCTCTCGACAAGGCGCCGATACAAGCTGAAAATCTCCGACGGTGTTTTCGTCCATGCGACCGTCGTGGCTGGTGCTCCAAATGCCTTACCATTGTCGGCTGGACTTGCAGTCTAAAGAGATGTCGGAAAGTTTACGCTGTGCTGTCTTGGATGACATGTAAGACCAAATGGGTGTACTTCGTAGCTTTCGTCGGCACTACATTCCCCCCAGCGCACCAGAATATAAGGTCAGGCTGACAGGACGACCACGACTCCTGTAAACATTTGATATACGAGGGATGCATGGCTTTAGTACAGGGCGAGAAGAGATCAACATTTCAGGTGGCTCTTCCGGGATTCGGGTGCATGAATATTAAGATGTGCCAAAGTGCAACCTGCTACAGTTGGCAAATTTGCCGGGCGTCCAGATGAACGAGCTGCATTCCAGTCCAATGGCAGAAAGTTCGCTGCATGAACTTGGGAAACACGGAACGACGGTTGCTCGGAAGACGGCGTGTGAGCAACACAACACGCCAACACCCAATAGCACGGATTTACCAGCTATGATTGTAGAGGTACGTAGGCTGGCTGTCGCCTGTGGGTCGAGATGTTCAGTTCAATGTTGTTGTTACTCCTGTCGTCCTCGGTAATAAAAGGTGCCCGACACAACCGTGGCCAATTTTTCTATTGTTTTGATCTTGCCCTTTTCAGAGCTCTCAGGTACGGGGACTGGTTGGTTGTCAGGAACTCCACCAAAGCGATTGCAGATTGGAGTTGCAGGTTCTCCAGTTAACTTGTTTCATAACAAGTTCCCTCCGCCAAATATTGCAATCTTGACGCCGCCATATGTCTAGGCATCCTGGGTTTATCAAGGCTAGGGTTGGAGACTACAAAGTATGGGGTCAGGAGTGAGTCGAGTCGACGATGGGCTTCTAGCGGTGGTTTCTTGAGCCGTTTTTCCCCTCGTCAAATTCGCCATTCCAGAGGTGGATTTTAATGCTTCGTACACATAAAATTGGTCAGGTTTCTTCTCCAAACAGAATGGCCTGGCAATGTGCCTTGCATATGCTATGCATCTCGACTTCCGAGTTGAGTTAGAGACGATCAGTCAGGTCGACCTCGATCGAGCTCGAGGGAGTCTCACAAGTATGAAAGCTGCGTACATCATCCTGACAATTGTTCAACGTGAGGCACGATTAAAATTTGCGTGTGAACGTGGAAAATGTGCCTGATGTCTCAGTGGTCTGTCTGATGTTAGTCTTGAGAGATGGGCATGACAGTAAGACGCGTAGAGACATTTTGACTTGACAAGTCCGGCGTGGATCCGGGGAGTCTGAGATCTGACCGAAGCGAGTATTGGAAAGCTTGTCAGACTCGGGCATTTCTGAAGTATCAAGTGACTGCTTCGGTGGTTCATACGATGGGTGAAGGCGGCTGGAATTTGGAAGTTAATAAATAGCCTTTCTCACCGTAGCCTAGAGAACCGATATATACTTCGTATGTGATGGAGGCAGATACCAGGACTGGCAGTATAGCACCCATGATCAAATACATCATGCAATCAATCGTGGGTTTGGCGGAGAGGTGATTTGAGACTCGGTCAAAAGGCTCGCTCACCTCACCTCCATCAGATCCTCTCCCAGCGACTGCGTTTGTGAACGAACGAAGTACTTCACACACTGGTATCGTACAATGTACTTCATAGACTTTAAGGCAATCTATCTAAACTAGAAAAGTGCCTTGGGGATGCTGGTCGCCTAATAAGTCGGGAATTAAGTGAGTGTTCAGGAGAAGAAAACCTTCCCTGATGTTTTACCTAGACGACGTGTAAAGGGGCAAAAGCCAAAGACCAACTATTATAGAGTGGCTTCGGCCCTCACCCGCGGGCTATCGGTTACGGGGGAAGATAGAACCGTAATATCCAACGGTGCAGGTACAGGCTGCCAGTCATGGACAGTATTATACTCTGGGGTATAGCATCATTGATCCGTCGTGGTGTCTGTCCATATTGCGAACTGTCCAAGTGCAGAGAGAAGCCCCTTTCTATGAACCAAACTGGACACAGTGAACAACACAAACACAATACAACACTGCATCACGCCGCTCTGTGCAGATGTGCTCAACTTTGTCTAGTCCGAAGAAATAATAGTCTATTATTGACCTCTCCCTGAAGACCAACCAGTTCATGTTGGGATTGTTTTCAAGCCCCTAACTAGAAGTGGTCTGTGGGTAACGTTGAACCTTGCAGTTGTAGCTTATAGAGGATTGGTGACTTGGTAACTTTTAGTGACATTCCGACCAAATTTTAGTCGGCTTTATTGATGGAACTTGGCAGGTGTATACTTTGTCTCTATCATGAATTTCTATGAGTAACAATGTACTTTCATACCACGTTTTACCTAACCGTCTGATCCATGTCTCGAGGAATGTACATGTGAGGTAGCCCACAACAGATGGGTCCAGTGGAAGGTCCCTTCTGCACCGACTCACCCACGAAGTACACCTGCCTCGCTTCGCATCTTCTCTCAATCCGTTCCTCCCTTTTGAGAGCGAACAAAAACAAGCACGACTCTCTTTCATCCATTCCTCAACGACCAACCCCCCGGCAACCCTACGCGGAGCCAGGCCGTGACGAGAAAAATAAACGAACGCCGTTTCCTGCGACGAGCCTCTCCTGTGCACACGCATCCGCTTTGGGAAAAGGGTCTTCTTCGAACCATCGATTCTCCCTGTCTTCTGGTCTCCTGCGCGTTTCTCATCCCCCCCCGGAATGAGGTAGCCTCTGGATATTCTCAGATCCCTGACAAGGACTGAGCCTTGTCACGGCGAACGAAACAGTTCGGAGACAAGTGATTATTCGCCTGGTAGACATTGACTGGCTCTTCCACCCTTCCCTTTTACCACCCTCGCGAAGCATTTCCTATGATCAGGGAGCACAAAGGGCCAGCTGGACCACGACCAGCAAATCAATCACCGACTCGACGGTACGGTTATTCTCGTCTGATTTATTTTTTTGCTCTCTTTTTTTCTTTCTTTGTCTCTGCTCGTGCTTCAATGGCCTAGTCACTGGTGCAGCGACTCCTGTCTTGAGCAGAACATCCACTCGGAAGGAGCCGCGTTGCTTCTATCCACCAACCCCAACCTGAGCTCCCTTTCGCTAATGAACCTGCGTCCTCGCATTTAGCTCTCGGGGTCCGACAGGCCTATCACAGCATCATCCGTCTCGACGCATCTTGCCCGACGTGCCAATGCTCAGCACTGCGCCTGCCAGCTCTCACACGCTGTTCTCCTTGCGGCGGAACGAACCATCCTCGAATGATTTAGGGGACACAACTACTTCCTTCGACTTCCTGCCCTCCGTAAGCTTCGATGATCTCCAGAGTAGTCTTGAATCCGCCTCCACAGACTTCAAGTTGGCCCAGTTCCCGTCACCGACTGGGCAGGGAAGCATCCTCGAGCCAAGCGAGATTGAAGACTCCGTCAACATGCCCGAAAAATCCAATGTGACGCGGAGTGGAAATACCACTCGGGTAGTCATTCCGCAATCCTCGGCTGCCGCCATGGCGACAACCACAGCAACGGCAACGGTGACGCGTCCGGGAAGGTCAGGGTCCATATTACGGAGGCCTAGCACCTCCAGCAAGCAAGGCGCCGCATTTTCATCGGTATCTAGACCTCCTTCCGGTGCTCCTGATGCGCCGACCGCTCCAGCAGCTACGCGTCCTCGTCGCCAGAGCCATTATCCCCCCGTCTCAAATAGCAACATTGTTAAGCCTCCAAGGAAATCTATTGGGCCCGGCATTATCGATTCTGATTATGGGGCGCGTGCGACGGCCCATCGAAGGCGTCCAAGTCTCGCCTCCAATACTGACCGTACAACTACCGCCACCACCACCACGACTACCACTGACTCGGCAAGGTCGTCTATCGATACTAGTACTTCCGCTTCCTTTGCTGGAGTGTCAAGTCATCTGACGGCTGCCACCCGAGCATCTAAAGCCCGATCCTTCCAATCTACGACGCGACCGAATTACAATCCTCCCAACAGTTCCAACACTTCCACGCTTGTGGACAATACTCGGACGGCATCGATCGCAGCGCGATCACCTCGTGTCCCGCCCAAAGGAGCGATTAACCTGCAAACTAACAAGAGGGTGTCGGTTATGCCGGGGATGCCATCGCCCTCCCATCTAACAGGACTTGGTGCTCGAACCATTAGCCCAACGGATACGCGTCGTATGAAGCGGTTGTCGATGCACCATACCGCTACGCAAGGTGGAAACGGAGCCCAACAACGCACAGCCACAGACCTTCGACCCTCCTCCCGATCTCCTTCGATGTTACCTCGGAAAGCAACTGCGACGCCCTCATCGTCCCGAACAACCCCCGATGTGAACAGGAAATCCTATAGTTCCGGCCTCTCGGTTGGCTCCACCAACAGTTATAACACTGTTAGAACATCCACCGGATCTTTGCAGCCGAGAGTCCCTCAACCCGGTTCGTCGTCGCGTCTTCCCGCTCCTAAGCCACTCAGTATCAGCCAGGGTCTGGTGCCGGATGATGACGAGGATGTTCCTCCCGTCCCTGCAATTCCGAAAGTTTACGAATCGCCAAAAGAACCCCCTCTAGATGTCAATTTCAGAGAGAAGAAAAAGCCGAGCTTGGCGCAAGATTCTAGCAGCATCAACAGCAACTCGACTGGAACAGTTTCAATTGTGCTTCAAACCGATACCTCGGGCCGGGTCCAGCGAAAGGGCAGTGTCCGCAAGTCGTCATTCTACCCCCAGAATGGCGATACCAATAACTTGAGGTCGAACACGCTGGCGCATTCAAAGAAGAATCTGGCCCCTCTTCGCCTACCTCCAATGGTTCTTGGACCCATCAGTACACCGACCGCTGCGAAGATTGCCGCCCTTCAGAGGAAGCAAGAGTACGCAGACCGGGACCTAAGCAGCCCACCTCCGTCCAAGATGATTCCCAAGACACCCACAACTCCCATGACGGCATCAAAGACATCCTTTTTCTCGAGACATCGCTCTGAAAAGGTTGACCTACCCTCCTTGAGGAGCAGTAGTTCCATCCAACCCATGCGCACCGACAGCTCGAACGGTATGAATCCTGGAAGCTCCTCTGAGTCTTTATCCGCTGTGGTGTCGCCACGATCGAGCAGAAAGCCGAGCATGTCACCGTTCTTATCCTCGTCGGTCCCGCAAGGCGGCGGAGAACATATGCCTCTGAAGCGCTCAAAGACAGGCACCGACTTTGCGACCATTAATGAGTCTCTTTTCGAGGCGAAAGCTTCGTCCAAATCAAGTCGCCCGCCCTCGCCCTCGGCCAAGTCTACTGCAAAATCCCCGGTACATTCGAGCCCTGATGAACCACCCACTCCATCCTCGATAAGTGCGCTGAGGAGGAAACTAAGCTTGTCGTCGTGGAAGCGGGGTACTTCCAAGGGTCATATCGCCCTTCCCCCAGGCTTGGTTGAGAAGCCTCCCGAGTACAACACTAGACAGGAAAGCATGCCGCCACCCCGTATCCCCGCCTCTGCCATTATTGCGAATTTCGGAAGTACCAGCAAGCCGCCTAGCCCGACCCCGTCCGCAAAGGCCTCTGGAACCTACCTTGAAGCTCGACGCCGGAAGAGTTCTACTTCAAGTCTCAATACTTACGTATCCGTGGACCGGACAAGGAACGATACCTGGGGCGGAAATACCCAATCTATATCTGTTAAAATTCCTATCAACGATATGTCAACCGAGCGCCTAACCCTCTCCCGGAACTCCTCTGTCATGCAAAAGATTCTCAAGCCTAAACCGTCTTCCGTCGCGATGAGACAGCCTAGTGTGTGGACCGCGGAACTTGATAAGGACGACCTTATTGCGGAGGAGGAGATGCGGAAACTCGGAAGCCGGCGCAAGGAGACCGAGATCGCTGCGCGAACTTTGGATGCCCTGAGGAAGCGTGCAACACCAAAGGAGCGTGTGGACCCACACGAAGCCATCCGCATTGCAATGTTGAACGTCTACGAGCGAGGAGAGATTGTCGACTACCCAGATGTGTATTTCTGTGGTACCCAAAATGCCCGTAAGGTGGTTGGGGACTTGCATTCGCAGAAGCCTAATTTCGGTTATGACGATGATCGTGGAGACTACACTATTGTTCCCGGAGATCATCTCGCCTACCGCTACGAGATTATTGATGTCCTCGGAAAAGGAAGCTTCGGCCAGGTTGTGCGATGTATCGACCATTGCAAAGGAGCCCTTGTCGCTGTCAAGATTATTCGTAACAAGAAGCGATTCCATCAGCAGGCCCTTGTCGAGGTCAATATCCTCAAGAAGCTTCGTGAATGGGTAAGTACTTTGATAGCCAGAGGCTCGCCGCCTCACACACTCAACGTGCTTATATCCGTGTGGAGCCAATTCTGACGAGATGGACGATTCTTAGGACCCCGACAATAAGTACAGCTTGGTACACTTTACCGACCACTTCTATTTCCGCGGTCATCTTTGTCTCTCTACGGAGCTGTTGGATATGAATCTCTATGAGTTCATCAAGGCGAATGCGTTTAGGGGCTTTTCGCTTAAACTTATCAGACGATTCACGAAACAGCTTCTCAGTTCTCTTAACCTTCTCAAGCAGCATAGAGTAATCCATTGTGATTTGAAGCCCGAAAACATTCTTCTCCGTCATCCTATGTACACGGAAATCAAGGTCATCGATTTCGGTTCTAGCTGCTTCGAAAGCGAAAAGGTGTACACCTATATCCAATCCCGTTTCTATCGCTCACCGGAAGTTATCCTCGGCATGACATACGGCCTGCCTATCGACATGTGGAGTCTAGGCTGCATCCTTGCAGAGCTTTATACGGGTGTACCCATTTTCCCCGGCGAAAATGAGGGTGAACAGCTTGCATGCATCATGGAAGTCTTTGGTCCTCCGGAGAAACATCTTATTGAGAAGAGTACCCGAAAGAAGTTCTTCTTCGACTCCAATGGCAAGCCGCGGCTGACGGTTTCGTCGAAGGGCAAGAGACGACGCCCCTCTTCGAAGACGCTGCAACAGGTCCTCAAGTGTGATGATGAGCCGTTCCTAGACTTCATCGCGCGTTGTCTTCGATGGGATCCCGATCGGCGGATGAAGCCTGAGGAGGCAATCCGGCACGAGTTTATCACGGGCCACAAGGCATCAATTCCCCGCATTCCGACCAGGGATTATTCTCCAGCGAAACGGGGCAGTAACACACTCTCCGGCAGCGGCCGTCCGCTCCCTGACCCGCCCACGAGCTATCGGCACAGTGGTTCGACGAGGACGCGAGACACCGCCGGAATGAGCCCGCATAAGGCGTTGTCGACCGTGTCTCGCCGAACGTCGGGTGCTGCCGCCAACGGGTCGGTTGTGGGAATCCCAACCAAGCGGACCAGCACCGGGGCTACTGGCGGCGTTACTCTCGGCACAAGCAACCTCCCTCGAGCGGCTGGTCGAAGCGTTAGTTCCAAGCAAGACCTAGCCTCGGCGGGAGCCACAGCTGCCATGAACCGACGGCAATGAGTTTATGAGCAAAAGTCGCATCTGGGCATCGGTATGTTTCACGTATGATGAGGGCTATATCATTCAAATGGAGTACTGGGCAAGCACAACATGTTGGTGAATGGGGTGTTTCGGTGAGCCATCACGAGCTTCTTCTTGCACTTGAAATGAATCCTGTTACAAGTCATTTTTGAAAGGCGAGCAAGAAAGGAGGTCTCGGTGATAGGTGACTGTTTAACCCGGCTTTGCTTTTTCTTTCCACTCTCACGGATTTTTTTTTTTTTTTTCCTTTCGATTCTGTTTTATATTATTATATTCTCAGTCTATTACTTCTTACCCTTCCCACATACTGTCTCACCCTCTCTCCTTTTAATCTTCTTTTCGGACTTCATCAAGACCTATTCTTTTCTTCAATCGAGGCAAGTCCCTCTGGTGTTACATATACCAACCGGAACATGGAACTGTTTTTTCTATTTTGTGTTTCCTGTCGTTGTCGTTATCATGGAAGGATCTCCAAAGCAGGACACTGAGGGAAGATAGCCCCCCATCACGACAATTGAAGGGAAATTGGGGACTGATTGGCGTTGGCCCGGAGGAGAAGCCCTTGGTTCCCACGGGGTAGTTTCTCCAAGTTTTTTTTCTCTTTTCTTTTTCTCTTCCTGGAGCATGGAACACGCTGAAGACGACTTACACACGTTATATCCATATAGACCTATATACACACATGCAAAACAAGTCAATGAGGAAGTAGTACAGGTGGTTTTTGCGCCAATCGAGAACCGAAAATAATTGCAGCTTGAGCTACTTCGTAGTCTGTATTGATCTCTCTTGATCTAGTCCATTGATACTATTATTGGATCATGGTAGAAGCAGCAGTAGTGGGTGAGGCTTGCTATTTAGAAGAAGCCGAGATATCCGGAAGTGATCGGAACGAGCGGCGATTCCTAAATTCGGCCCCTCTTGCGACAACCGCTGCTGTTGTGACAAAGCCCGAGCATAGGATTCTGATGCTATTCGGAGCATTCTCCCCTAAGCCCTGCCAACCCTCCCTTGTAAAAGCTAAATCGAGTAATCCGATGTGGCGAAGAGGGAGTTAATTCAAGGTTGAAATATTCCTTCCGAGTCTTAGTCCCCAGAAGCTGTGTCCCCCAAGCACAAAGCGGGATACGGGATTCGATTTGACGCGTCTCCGTTTCCGACTGTCGCCTCTCTTTTCTCCCCCTCCATCACCCGGAGACACCAACAAGAAGGATAACCGGTCTGGAGCGATTCCTGGGAATAAAGCAGAAGAGAGAGAAAAAAGAGCCATCTACGGACAGTGAAAAAGCTGTGTGGCTGATGATAAACCACGTGCGCTTAGCAAGCTTACGAGCATGAAGGGGGCTTTGCCCTTTCGCACTCGTTCCTGGCGCCCTTTCCGGGCTTCACCGACAGAGAGACTAGTTGATGGAACGTGTTATACTTGTAGAGTTCTTTCCCTGATTCCCCGGTCTACGAGACTACGGAAAGGAAACGAAGAAGAAAAGGGTGGGAAGAACAGGGAACGACAAACGCCGCGATGGCGATGGCAATGGCAGAACCAAGGTCAGCAGGTGTGAGGGTGAGGGCGAGCAGGCAGCAGAAGAGATGCAATGGGACAAAAAAGAAGATTCTCTGTGAAGGGGGGCGTGTTGCATTCTTCCAGATTCTTATCAGGTATACTATGTTCAGCAATGAAGCGAAAAAATAGGCTTCTTTTCCGCAGTTCTTTCTCAAGAAGGGAGGGGCGTGGTAGATGCGGACCTTGTGTTGACCGAGGCTTGGAGATGGCATTTCCAGGGATCCCGCAAGGCATTATTGGAGAATATTAATTTGTCAAGACCTGAGTCAAGGTTTACGAGGTGATCGCCTCCGTCCCTTGGTCATCCGGCAATGCCTGATGTTTGGAAGGCGGCTTGGTGAGAGGGTGAAAACAGAGGACAATGGCATCTCGGAGGTGTCAGATGTTTCGTTTGAGGGGACTCCGAAGTGGTTGGGGGCCATAAATTTGTAATAATGCAGTGGCGTAAAAGGCGATATGGAATTGTCAAGAAGAAGAACATGCGCCCATTGATGCCGCAATACGCAGTATTACCAAGCGGAATAGACACAAAGAAAGTCCCTTGGTGTCGTGATGGAGGGGGAGGGGAGGGAGAAGGGAGGGGAAGAGGCTAGGGCGTGCGCGGCAACAGATGTTGATCTAGGCAATATTGATACTTGCGGATGGAGTTTGCGTGGTGGAGGTATACGTGCAATATTAACAGGTTCGGCCCGTTTCTCTCGGTAGCCTTGCTAATGTGATACGTTACGCAGGAGGAGGGACGGACGACAAAGACATATGAGCAAAAGCTGTCAGGGAGGGTATTCCGAAAGTACGGTTCCGTCTGGAGGATCACAAGTTCCAGGGTTCACTTGAAGATAGTGGGGGTGGGTGCTCCGGTGGAGTGTTCAAATCTGTGGTAATGGGGGGGATGAAGGATTTGTCCAGACAAGGTAAGATGACGTCCCAGTCGCGGAAGGAATGGTCGTCGGAGTTGTGTGTGTCCTGATTTACCGGGGGGGTTGAAGGGTCCCGACTGACGGGAGAGTTCGAGGATCAGCGGGAACCGGCGCAAACGGCATCTTTTGGAATAAATGGGTTTGAGCCAGGCCTAGATTAATACGAATACATTGAACACACGACCCTCTGGTAGTTTTGCAGGTTTAGGAATATCTAGGTGGGAATCAGAACTTGAATGGATGCGAGTCCGCTCGTTTGACGTCCAAACGTTAAACTCCGTCTCGTGTCTAGTCGTCGGTGAGTTGGTAACTCGGAGTGCATTTGTTTGTCGGCGTCTTGACTTCTTGATGGGGCGGAAGAGCATCAACAAAAGGGCACATAGGAGGGGAGTTGGTAGGGCTGCAGCGGTAGGCGCAGGACTCGGGTTAGGCGAGAACTAGATCAATTGATGAATACGACATGCAACGACGCCTGGAATCCTGAGGTTGCAGTGATCCATCGATCAATATTTGATGCGTTTAAGCCTCGGCACTATTATTAATAATATGCATTCTTAGTCAGGGAGGCTTTCGCTCTCATCAATTGTTTGTACTTCGAAGGAGTGGCGCAGCAGTGCGTCTCCAAGACCCCATGTTCTCAACTCTCGTCATCGTCGTCATCCCTCAAATTCAAGGCAACGTGACAGGGCGACGGAATTGGTGATTTGAATATCCCATATATTGGCCGGGAGAATAAGAGTCAGTGTGCGAGGACGGTCTGCCATGACCGTTGAGGGTATGATCCTAGTGTAGAGCCAAGAGCGGAAGGCAGTCTATTGTTGGCAATATGTCGAAGTGTTAGGTAGAGCCCTAGGCGAGTATTTCGAGATGGCTTCTCGACGTTTCGCCTTTCGAGGTTCCTAATTGTTGCATAGCTGTGGCGCTGGTGAGGTGTTCATGATCCGACTCTTCAATATTGCGCGAGTCCTTCATTGTCCTAGACTGGGGCCTTAATCCGACCTTCACCTTTCGTCCGTTGTCCACCGGCGACTCCGACGCTTGTACGCGTCTTGCAGTAGATCTGAGGCCCTGTTGTCTGAAAACACTCTAGCGAGCACCGTCATCGAACCGGATCCGGCATTTTTGTTGAGGGCGGAGCCACATCGCGTTCCGGACAGGACAGTAGTCCACACACTAACAAGGGTTCCGGGTGGTCGAGTGATGCACCGCCAGGCCAGGTCCCAATTGTGGCACCCCTGTCAGCGAAAACCGATCGTGGCACTCGTTTCAATCACTCACCGTCAGTGGTACAATGCATCCACGTCATTGGAACTGATTTGTGGCTGATGCGCCCCATTCTCTGTTTAATGTCGTTTAATGTCGCCAATTGAAGAGTCCGATTTCGCATTCTCATTGGTTAGTGGCCGAGATGATGTCCTTTCAACCCCCGCGGTGTTGCTCAGGGGAGGGGGCAAGGCTGATGGACCCTAGGGCTTGCATCGTCCCAGAAAGAGTCGTGAGGAGGAACTGCCCTTTGCGGATAGTTTATCTGATTTGTCGAGACGGACTGCAAGATGAAATTAAGCTATCGCAAACGTCGAATTGCCTCGATTCTTTGGTGAGCCATACCAACTACATCAGGAAAAACTACTTGGTCGCCAGCCTCACTCACTCTCTTGCAATCTTTAGCTGGGAGAGGGTGAGGGGCAGGCAGGAGTGAAAGTTCTCTCTTGTTTTTACGACTAGATAGAGTATGTTGTATAGGGTGACCACCCACAAACAAGAGAGTAGAAGAGCATGAAATAAAGAACAAAGAACCGTTAAATTGACGAAGGATTCCAGTGCGCCCTCTGCTCCTCCCCCCTCTTCTGCTTGCCCGGGTCCAGGACGGCAGGATTTGGAAGGAATACGCAAACGATGACGGACAGGTCGGTAATTTGTTTCAAGCGGGGGACATGTGCCGGCGTCGTTTTCGTCCGGGCAAGCCCGCTCGATAGATTAAGTTGCTCCTTCCGTGGGTGAAAAAGGTCTCGTGAATTAAGAAGCATGGCTCCAAACTGACATCCCGCAGGAAGGAGCACGGTGTATAAAGTTCGTATAATTCAAATCCTTACGGAAAGCTCGACTTCAAACATCTCAAATCAATACTTTGTGGTTATCCTGAGGCAAGATACTAGTAGTTTGCACCCTTCTTTGAATATCCTCTGGTTCCGTCCGTCGTCCGTCACTTCCCTTGTGGCAAATTTCAGCCTCGTTTGTGTTTGAATTGTGCGGGGAGGTAGGACCACGGCAGGAAAGGGAGGGGGAGTGCGCCTAAAACAGTCCACTGGGTCCTGGCGGGACCTTCCAAAGCGAAAAGTCGCACAGTGGGTGCAGTGGACTTGTAACACCTACCAGGAATGACACCTCCGCCGCTCCTCCACCTTGATCCTTCTTGGTGTTCCTCGTCGTGTCAACTCCACAACGTTAATATCTTGAGGAAATAGCATTCTACGATTTGTCGAAATGGAGATGCGGCCCCTCGTGACTATCTTAGGCAAACATGTCATATGCCGGCCGTGACTCACATTTGAGATTTTAAAATAATCCGACTTTAATTTCTCGTGGGGTAAAATAATGAGAGAATTGATGCTGTGGGCAGCGGGTCTTGTCACGGCAATCCGTCCGCCCAGTAAAACTGCACAGAACCGCGAAGCCAGGGACGGTGGCGGATCCTCAATGCTGGCCATCAACACCGAAAGAACAGGCAGCGACAACTCTTGCCTGATCGAGGCATCAGCATTTTGCTTGCGACGACATTTCAAAAGCCCATGGTTGCCGGCGTTCTTGCAGGCGGCCTCGCGTTTGCCTCCTTTGGTCCCCAATTCGTCTTTTTTCGTATGGGTGCATGCTGCTGGCATCGTCATCACAATCGTCACCTGCAGTGACCTACACTCCATCCATCAGGTTCCTTGAGGAGTGCAAGACAGAAGAGGTTGTGCAACCAATTTGCAGGTGCAGGAGTGTGGAAAATCCTACCCACTTTTCCCTGTAGGGCAGAGCAAGAGGTGTCATGTCAACATGACCCATATTTTTCCTTCACAATCGAGAAAGTGTATGAAGTCCCTCAAAAAGGATGCATACCACTTTCTGCAGGCAATGGGACGAATGAATCCCGCAGCTGTGGGCGGGAAGACGCCCATTTGCCCAAACAGGGAGACTACGTCTCTCGCCGAGTGATTTGGGTGTGTGATGTTCTCGGTGTGCGCAGCACTCCTGTTTCCCCATCTGAAACGCATGCATGCGGGTCGTCTCAATTGGGCACTTTACGGCAAGTCTATTGGGAGCTTAATGGGATGAGACATGCAGTCGAGAGTCCTCGCTGTTCATCGGCCCAGATCCTTACGTTAGCTCGCATCGCCGCCGCTGCAAGAACAGTACAGCTCCCTACTCAGCAAGAAGAGCGTGCATTTAAACTAGACCTTTTCGAGGACAGAGCTGAGCGGGCGGAGCTTGAGGAGTTTCACCTGGAGCGCTCCACTGGGTGGCGATATTCCGGCTTCAACTTCGCTTCAATGTCGTGTCATGACTTACGATCCATGCTACCCTTGCTGTTGATGCCCTTGTTGGCTGGCCCCGTTGATAATCCATTTCTGACCTCGACATATACTGGTTATCTTGTAATTGTGGACCTCGCAAAATTCGGGATGTGGTAGAAGCCCTCCAAGCCTCCGGCCCCCACGATGATACTTGTGTAAACCCCGGCCAGGACTAATTTGTGTTGTGGAACAGTGGGGAGGGCGTGATGAAGCCAAGACCGGCTCATTGGGAATGTAACTACTTCGTAAGAGGGGATCATGTATTTCCGTATCTACGGACGAACCAGGATCCCGACTTCGTCCGTTGCATCATTCCCGCCGCTCATCAATTGGGCCACCCATCATCGTGGATCGGCCTAGCCGGTCTTTCCTCTCTCACGGATTATGGGCGTGTGCTGTAGTTGGAAACAGAGTCACCTTCGAACACACGACAATGGATGGAGAGTCTGAAATTCTTGGTTGTTGCCTAAGACCACAAGACCACGCTGCCGCCTTGGGAGTCTTCCGCGGGTGTGATGATGACCATCAGCCACTACTTCGTACTCCTCGTGACTTGGCAGAGCACCACTATATCTAGAGTATAATGATAGCAGTTATTATATTGAAGTGTCTAGCGGAGCCAGCTTTTCCTGCGAAGGCGGATTTGCGCCGCCCTCACTTATGACTGTCTCTGTACCAAAAGGGTTCCAATGTTGGTGGGAAGAATGAAAGAAGGTCTTGCAAGTCCGACAGAGAGTGTGTGACAAGGTTGGTCGCATACGGCGAATGCTGGCCTGAAACTGGGTCTTCAGCGGTTCTCCCCGGTGATGCGGCCTGTTCCTGGGCCAGGTGGGAGGTTGGCCTTGGTGTTACTCGACTCCTGCTCTTTTGCGGCCAACGACAAGTAGGATTTGTTCTGCGTACCAGACGATCGGGTCTGTGGCTGATTGTGTGATGAAAATAAATCAATGGCCTGGAGAGATCAATAACATCAATTGAAGCGGCTCTATTTCCCTCCAGCGCCGAGCGAGGTCCGTAGCCTTGAGACCCTGGCTTTTACTTCTATTATTAGTTGACGGAGCACGCCAACTGAGCAAGGTCTTAGGGAGATCCTAGCATTGAGACCAATTGATCCATGCTGTCTAGTGTTGGTCCATGGATCCTTAGTGTATAGCGTAGCACTAACTCCGAGCGGTGTACGAAGTACGAAGAACTGCCTGGCCGCTTCTTCGAACCCTGGCCAGGCGAACTGTTCGTAGAGGTTGCCCTGCAGCTGCCATTCGGGGGCCAGAAAACCCCATGTTGGGCAGCTTGATTGGAATTTGAATTCCCACCGCAGAATCTTTGCTTCTGGGAAATTCCACAACAGTTACGAAGTACGTTCGACTTTTCGCCAAGCGACTGAGTTATTCGGGCCTCATGGAGAAATTCCTAAATGTGCTCCGGCCTCATCTTGGCTCAGGCCCAGGCAGACACCAAGATCGATCCCCACATGCCAGGCAGTAACTCACTGACTTCTTCGTTTTCGCTCCACGTGAGCCGCCCAGTGATTCCTACCCATTAATTGACGCCGTTCTTGCCTCCAAATAGACTTGAGCCCCACTAAATCAGGGTCCCGACTGCCTCGAAACTTGATTCCCAGAACGGCAACACACTTTGGACTCTCTCTTTCTTCTTGTCACCAGCCACCTCGATTGAAATCCACCTCTAGGCTAGGATCTGAAGGCTTAGACAACATGAACCTCAGTTCTGTGTTAAAAATTGCTGTTTGTTGTTGTTTCCCGGGCTCAAGACCGGCGTCCTGCAGTGTCTCGGTCGTGGATTTCCTCTTCGAGAATGTCTGCCTGCAATGAGAATTAGATGACTCCTGCCCGCCGTCCAATCCCCGTGTTGATGGGGGCTTCAGTTTGCTTCGGCATCGTGCACCCTGGACATCGCTCCGTAATTCTTGCAGTAGTGGGTACCGGATACACATCAATTGATCTCCCTTTCTCATTCTCTTTCTGATCTATCTTCGTAACTTTCGATGGACCTTGTCAGTCGATGTTATTTTGGGTCCACGCCACAGACGCCGATGCTGCGCCTTCGGGCGCCACTCGGTAGGGTGCCGCTGAGTGGACGCCTCAGTGTCCAGGCGCTGCGACTGTGGGGAATAATCTCACTCTTCAACTTCGTACATGCGAAGGAAACTGCACTGACAGACGTACCGGCCAAGTGAGAATGTGAGCACGTTCAGAGGCTGGCCACAGTACTAAACTTGGTGCCGCAATGTCAATTGACGGGACATTGACAACGGCTGGCCAGGTTGGTATGGGCAGGGGCTACCCAGCGCCTAACCCACATCCCGCATCACCCGCCATCCTGGTCGCTAACCCTCTGTACGAAGTACTAAGTAATGCTCATAAATTGACTGATCAAATACGACAAAGTACACGCCGTCACTCACTTGCCTTATGTTGTCTCGTAGATCGATGAATGCAAACAGACTGGGAAACGGGACTGGGAATAATAGCTTCCAGGCCAGCATTTGATTCTCCACTATAATGCACCGCACTGCACACCACCCACACTCCCACCAGAGACCACCCCCTTGCTTCCTCCACCTTCCACCCCCAAAAACCAACATTGAACACTACTGCACAGGCGCAGAGTCCTCCTTCTCAGCGCCTCTTGCCTGCCTGCCTTGCTGTACCTCACCCACATTATTCCTCCCCTCTGTGCTCCATTCTCCATCCTCCATAGTCCCAAGCTTTTTTTTTTCTCCTAGATTCTCCTAGTCTCTTTCCCAACTCCAATTCTCACTCCCCCTCCAAACCCCCGGTGCCTGTTTAACTTGCCATTCCTTGATTCCTCCCCGTAGAACTGTGAGGCCAGAGTCCTACAATTGATACATACCTCTATACATCCTGTCTCTGGTACTAGTCGTGTTCGGTTAACCACCCCCCTCCTCCACAACGTGCTGTCGTTCTTTCTTTGCCCTGTCTACTAGCCCGACTCCCTCACCCGCACCCCATTAAGACACTCCCATCCCGGACGATTTCTTCAATGCTGCTTCTCTCTCACTGGCCCGTTGCTGCCTTGTTCACCCCATTTTTACCCACCATGACTTTCCCAGGGCCAAGGCACCAAGCCTATACCGGGTACAACCGCAGACCCCGTGTCCACCTTCCCACTTATAAGGCTGTGATGTCTTCCCTCCTCCCCTTCTTGACGCCTCTCAACTCTGTCTCAATACCTTTCTGCTCCTCGGTAGCCCTGACTAATTGATTCGGTCTCACACGCCCATTACACACACGATCTTTCTCTCTCTCTTGTTTGAGAAATCCTCTGCATCTAATCTTATATCTCTACACGCCCCCTTCCCATCCAAGTTGCCAGGCGTGTGTACCCGCCTCATCCGAATATATAAGTCGTGGACAGATCCCCCAAACCTGTGATCCCTCCTCACTTCCACTTTTACCATTCCAATCGTGCTCTTCAGACTTTGTCAATTGGCATCTTTCTTCTTCATTAGCCTAGCCTAAGTCTAGCTCTTGCTATTCAGAACCTCCTCTCGTGTCATCTCTGAGGGTCCGGTTCACTGAACCAGGTTAATCTCTCGATCTGGTCTATCCCCAGAGGGGCATAGCAGCCAACTCTATAACCTTCATATTCATACGATCCTCCTACCCTCGACATCAACATGTGCTATCAACTTGTTGAATTATATTCCGCCTGCCGGTGCCTTCACTACCAACATGCTGTTGACCGATGTGTTGCATATGGACGTCCGGGCCACAGCGTCCAGCAAAGAGTGATTCTCGTCGGCTATGCGTGCAGTCAGCATTCGCATTCGTCCAGCCAGTACGCATCTCCGTACTCGTACTCGGATTCCGGCTACTACAGCGGCCAATCCGGCAGCAAAGGTTCTCGCCAGTACAGGTGAAGCGTGACGTCTTCGATAACGGGCGCCGGATTGCCGATATGGCGGCGAGGGCTAGCTGTGTTTCAGTTCCCCGACTGGGTCAGATTCCTTTACTCTTCTTTGCTGTCATCACCGAACTTGATAGCTTCTTCCTCTTCTTCTTCTTCTCCCTCCGCCTCCGAACTTACGACGCTGGTGGCCGGCTTGAGCAACATGTTGCTCCTCGCCCCAACCAATAACTCTCCCTCACGGCATCTGGATACACACGAAAACAGACCGACTCCTACAATTCAGCTGATTCCCTCTTTGGATTGATGTTGGCCGACCTGCGCCGATCGAATGCGATGTCATGTTTATCGAAGACGTGTCAAACTGGAGTACGATGAAACCACACCTATCGATTTCCTTGGTTTTCTCGCCGTATAGCTAGGACTTTTTTATATTCAACACGACTTCCTCACTTCTATTTCACACCCAAACCGGATTCTTCGATTACGCTCCGAACTCGCTACGATCTCGTTGCCTTATTTCAGTCCGGACATCGTTTGCATGAAGTGTATTACTACGGGAAGGTGTGACGGTTTTGTTCTCGACACGACGCATGCTGTTACGACTACCACGATGGAAAACTTTGGTTCACGCCTCGACGAGGCACATTGTTTTATTAAATTTTGACAAGCAAACCCTTTTTACGACAAGGGTGTCCTGTTCCCGAGGCTGGGTAAAAGTTGCTTGTACGCCGCGCATTTTTCTGGGTTATTCATTGTTGGGGTCATGTTTTTTTTTTTCTTTTCTGCATTGGGATAGGGAAAGGATTATACCAGGCGTTACTGGCAGTCGGGGAACCCTACCAAGCAGTCAATACGGTGGAGGGCCGCCTTCTAGACTGGTAGAACCCATTTGCCTTCCCCTGCCGGACGGGGTGATAGGCGATGGGCCTGCCAGTCTTGAGGCGGTAATCCTCTGATCCGCTTGGGACGACCTCCTTGGGTGTCTTTTTCATAACTGGCAAGCGGCATCATCCGGGTTTTGTTTTAGAAGGTCATTTCCTTGCTCTGCATTTCTTTGTTTCCTTATTTCCTTATTTCCTAAAAGCCAACTCCCCAGTATGGAGTAGGCTTGATACTTTTGGGTTTTGTTTCTCCTCTCTTACATCCTCAATTTTTAGTTATGCGCAGGACGGATCTCCTAGGATTTGCTTTATTATCTCTACTTTTGCTTATTATCAATCGAGCGCTAGTCGCCGAAAACGCAAGGCTTTTTGTCAAATTCTTTCCAGGCTTCTTCTCTCTTGTCCTGTCTGCTGGTCTCCCTACTTTTTGGTCAGTACAGTTTTCGCAGTCTGACCCATATTCTTCCCTCAAACTACACGTCTTGTATTTCTTCCAATATCTATAGATTGTTTTGGTATTCCGTGATGACAGCCGCAGGATTCGCTGTGCAGGGCCGGGACTTTTCTTTAGACGGCGTTGTCTGTGTGTTAGTCTAGGATAGAGGATTTCGGGGTTCAGAAGGGGGTCCCGGGGATCCCATGACCTGCAAAGGTGCATTGTTCAATCCAAGTCAAGTTATGAAAGTCATGAGACGAGCAGGTCCTAAGGTGAACGGTGATCCTACGAAGTGTTTTCTTGGTTAACCACCCATCTTTGTGATGCAGGCAGATTCCTCCCTCTTCTACATGTGACCAGGTTCTTCCTTTTTCGTCCCCGAACGGGGAGGGGGAGGGAGTCCGTGTGCAACACGAACAGGCTAACAACGCAGAAACATAAAGTCTATACAAATCTATAAATTTACAGGACCGTAAACGCTTGGTGGCGAAACCACGGCGCTTACACAAGAGGGGGAAGGACTGGTTAAGCGAGCCTGCGCCGCGATTTAGTTGGGAGCGGCTGGGATTGGAGTCACAGAGGTTTGTGTCTACGGCTGACCAAAAGCCACATGTGGCTCGCCTGATAGGGTCCAACTTGGTTGTTGGTTAATTTGCTCTCTTTTCTTTTCCTTTTTACCCCCTTTGGTTGAGTCATCAGGGTGTGTGGGCACTGGGGAGGGAGGCTATGTGTGTGCGTGGTGAGAACGTTGTTGATGAGGGGAGTGTGTCAGAACAGTTGATTTGCTGGTGAGAGAGATTGAAGAAGGTGTACCGCATCTCTTGACTTACTAAAAACAACACCGAAAAAAAAGAAAAAAAAAAAAGATTGTTGCACCGCCCTAGAGGAATGATTTCTCCGAGGTGAAGCTGTCAAGGTCACTCGCGTTCACCGGGCTTCGTATATCGCGGGGTGCAATATAAAACAAGGTTTCGTTCGTTTCGTCCGTATTGCGATTGGAGAATGGAAGGGAGGAACGGATCAAACCCCACCGATTTGGGCTCCGGTCCGATGTGGGGCAGGGCGCGGCCGAGATGTGAGAGGGAAGCGGGAAGTAAGGAGGTCAGGGGGGAAAGGGAGGGGGAGTGTGCTTTTGGCGTGTTCGTCATTGAGGTTTGATAGGGCTTCTGATACGAAGACGGTTTAAATTAGATTTGGTCTTTCGGGACATGAATGGACATGGTGATGTTGAAGTAAGATCTGGTGGTACGAGATGAAGATGCAGGGCCGAATACACACCTGGGTGAAAAGGTAAAGACGCCGTCTATTTTTCGAAAGTGAAGTGGAAAAAAGGGTGACCTCATGCAATGCAAGGTGTATGCTTTGGTTGTTGATTGGAGAAGAAATGTGGCTGCCGGGAAAGGAGTGTGCATACTGAACCGGATTCTTTTTGGGGGTAATAGTGTCTTGGGAGTGGAGGTCTACTTCGTACGAAGCAGTCTAGTCCACTTGCATCAACCATGCATATGAACCTCTACGAAGTGCGATATCAATCAATACAGAACTTCAAAAATCCTCCACGAACCACCTCGGCATATTAAACATAAGTACCTTATCTGACGCACCAGTCTTCTCGGGGTCTATATTCCGGTAGTTTGTGGGACCCTTGTCTTAAGCCGCGTGTATGTAGATTATGTGGAAAATCTGGAGAAGGGTCAAATGCCATTGGCAGAAGCTTAAACCTTGGCGATTGTTCTGACATTCGCGGGGGAAAGAACGTCCATTCTCACCATCGCACTCCGCGTACTGTTC